>JACJUY010001155.1:0-39091 GCA_014220935.1 Platorchestia sp. MABIK
ACGCGATCTTTCGCTCGTTCATACGCGATCTTTCGCTCGTTCATACGCGATCTTTCGCTCGTTCATACGCGATCTTTTGCTTGTACAGACGCCATCATTTGCTCGTTTATACGCCATCTTTTGCTTGTACAGACGCCACCTTTCACGTACGCAAATGCCATGTTTTATTCTTACACGGTCTTAGATTTGCCTGCCATCTTAGATGGCTTGTAGTGCGCGCTATTTAGTTTCATATCGACAGAGCCGCCTCCCCTGAACACAACAGGTTCAAGTCCGTGCTGTATAAAGGATGTCTTATTCCAATCAAGCCTGTCACATATCATCTACATTGGGTTTTCAAACGTCTTATAACTAACACCAGGACGCAATGACGGTTACCCCGGCCAAGCCGGTACCCATTTCCGACACCTGGGTAGAGTGGGGAATTGTGGCTGAGTTCTTCCTTCACTTAATGGGGAAAATCACCGGGCGGCACTGCCTGGATTCGAACCACCGCCTTCCCTTGAAGGGCGCGCGCTTGTAACCACTCGGCCACGGTGACCACTATGCAGAGAAACACTCGTGACCGTTTCTACTCTGTGCAGATCATCAGCGGGAAGTACTGCGACTGTACGAACTTCCTTTGCGACCGTAACGACGGGGAGCTGTGCAGTGGACCCTCCCACGGAGTGTGCGAGTGTGACCGCTGTGTCTGCAAGCCTGGCTGGACGGGGGATGCCTGCGAGTGCATGAACAGCACCCACAACTGCATCAACCCAGGTCTGGGGAGGGAGGGGGACTGTAGTGGTATTATCCCTGTAGGCGTTGTGTATGTGTGTGATGTCCAAGTTTATTTTTTGTTGGGATATGAATTTGTATTTAATGTAAGTTTTGTGATCATTGCATATATCCTTACATTCTTTTTTATAGTAATACTGACTTTGGTGCTTGTTGTTAGTCTTATTTCTACTGACCTGTGTGCTCTGAAATGATGCTAATTTCTGCTGGTATTCATTCCAAGGGGTCAACCCTGCATCTCTCGTTGTAGTTTAACTAAACTTCGAACTTTTATGCTGAAACTCGGGCTTTACAAGGTATAACATAATGTGCAGGTAGGACATGTAAAAATTTTGGCGGTGGTTCGAATAGTCGGTTAAAAAAATTCACATCGATGCGTTTGTTTGATCAAATTTTGATATGTTGCCTGTACGTGAGCCATCGGTAGTAGACTGACATAATTTAACTTCCATAATGCTGCTGACCAACCAGCAGTCACAAACTCACTTTTCATAAACACTCAATCTAAGCTAAATGAAGGTACGATCCAGTTAGTGTTTGCTATTTTTAACATTCCTAACTACGATGGACTTTAAATTTTATTGTTGAATTTGAATATTGAATTTAAAAATATATCTTCAGTATTGAATTGGATATTGAATTGGAACATAGAATTTGAAAATAGAAGTTGAAAATTGCATTTGATTGAATTTGAACATTGAATTTGAATGATAAATTTAAATTTGATTTGAATTTAGAACTTGAGTTTAAGCCATGGCAGTTACCGTGTAGAATGTATGAATGACGGGGGACTTTGCGTGTGCAGACACGGGCGTCGAGTGCTCAGGGAACGGCAAGTGCGACTGCAACCAGTGCAAGTGCTACGAGACGGAGGGGGGCCGCTACTCCGGCAAGTGGTGTGAGGACTGCCCGGTGAGTCCTGTTTTGTCTCTATACTGGGGTCAATGGCTCTTTGTTTATTTTGGTCATATGTCTTTGGTCTAGATTCGTTCTTTCAAGTGGTGTGAGGTTTGCCTTGTTTCTCTCTCTTTCACTTAGTCTCTCTGTTCTGGGCTCAATGGCACAATGAAGCTGTATTTCTCTCTCTCTATCTCTCTACTGGGGTGAAAGGCTCCTTTTCTTCGGTCATGTGTCTTTGTGTGGAACTGTGTTGCTGTTTGGTCTAGGCTCTGTCTTCGTGTGAAACTCGCATCTCCACTCAACGTAGGGTAGCGCGATACCACCATGTATCGTAGTTAATAAATAAATAACATCTGAAGGTAGGTTCTGAAATAGTTGAAGCGTAGCCGCGCACCTGGTAGTAAAGGCACTAAATAGTACAGGTGTTATATAACATCCTGTTTTTCATTGGAAATCTTTTAAGTGCATGTATAAATGAATCATCAGACTTGATATTTATATCCCACACACCAGATTCTTTTTTCAAATGCAAAATCTGATTTACTGGTCTGACTCAAATGTGCCAGCTCTCAGTATTCTCATAACACACTAGATCCTTGTGCCCGAGTTAGTATTGACTTGGTGTAGGAGTATGAAATTCAGTTTGAACATGAATTTCTGCCAGTTGCCAATTTAGGAGGTCAGTCAATATTGTAAATCCTAGAAGTTTTTAATGAAATCAGGAATGAACATGGACTCCTTTTCCACGCGAGTGTGATAGCGAAGGTTTTTTTTACTTGTACCCAATGCTAGCAATTATGCGAGGCGTTTCTGCAGTCGACATTTTGGGATGTTGCCTAAGGGCCATTTCACACTGAGCTAGCAAAGCAGCATCTGGCAAGCTCGCATGACCTGTCCAGCAGACGGTCTGCGAGACTGGTAGGTAGGAATAGCATTGTCACCTCGCATGCTGGATGCTGGATAAAACGTGCGAGTTCAGTGTGAAGGCAACGGCTTGCAATAGTGCTATTCCTACCTGCAGTCTTGCAGACCGTCTGCTAGATAGTAGCTCATGCGAGCTTGCTAGATGCTGCTTTGCTAGCTCAGTGGGAAGTGGGCCTAACTTGTGTGTAATTTTAACTTCTTTTTTGGCTCGGTGTGTTTCCTAACTTTGCATTGAAAGTTGGTGCTGTAGTTAAGTAAGTTTCCTCACTCCATTGTTCTTAGTATGCAATTTTGTTTTATGTGCCCTGTGTAATTGTCCAGCAATGATATGCTCTGATATCCTGCATTGTGTTCTTAAAGGAAAGGCGATGCCTTAACAGAATTAGGTTGATGCCGCAACTAAAATGTTTTTGTTTCATTTGTTCCCAATATAATATAAGTTACTGGTGCGGTGGTGGTTGTCATCAGTTATTGGTTACCCTCTCACCCACCTGTTACTTTTTGTCATCCCACTATTTTGGTAAACAGATAACCTCAATCCATGATATCCTTTCTCTGACAAAATGTTCGATGATGTGCTCCTTTTACCGAAATGTTTGGATGATGTGCTCCCTTTACCGAAATGTTTGATTATGTGCTCCCTGTAACAAAATGTTCGAAGATGTCCTCCTTCTAACAAAATGTTGGGATGATGTTAGTGGCTTGATTGCACCCGCTGCCCCTCCATCACTAACCCGTCCTGCCTGTCCTGCGTGTGTAGACCTGCACGGGCAAGTGCTTGCTGTACAAGGCGTGCGTGCAGTGCCAGGTCTTTGGTACGGGCGAGCTCGACGCTGAGGAGTGCGCTGAGAACTGCACGCTCTTCAACTCCACCAAGGTGGATGTGGCCACAGGTTAGTGGATACTGAGGTGGATCTGCAGAGGAATGTGCTGAGAACTGCACTCCACCAAGGTGGATGTGGCCACAGGTTAGTGGATACTGAGGTGGATCTGCAGAGGAATGTGCTGAGAACTGCACTCCACCAAGGTGGATGTGGCTACAGGTTAGTGGATACTGAGGTGGATCTGCAGAGGAATGTGCTGAGAACTGCACTCCACCAAGGTGGATGTGGCTACAGGTCAGTGGATACTGAGGTGGATCTGCAGAGGAATGTGCTGAGAACTGCACTCCACCAAGGTGGATGTGGCTACAGGTTAGTGGATCTGCAGAGCAGATTTAGTACTGGGGAGCTGGATGCGGAGAACTGCACTTCACCGAGGTGGATGTGGCTACAGGTCAGTGTGTGCTGAGGTGGATGTGCAGAGCAGAGAGGATGTGTCTACAGCCTCCAGGTGAGTGTATCATCTCGGTCATTGAGCTACAAATGCATTTGTGAGGTACGTCCGTGCCCTGGACAAAGCGAGAATTGTCAGGCCTGACATCGATGAAGGTGTGACTCAACACTAGAATTGCACTAGCGCCATGTGCAGAAGCAAGTGCTGTTGTCCAATAGGGGCCTGGCATTGAACACAATTAAACTGGCTTCAAGGGAGGGGACAAATACCATACCTGGGGAAAGCCAGGGGTCGAATTTTCAAACAATTCTCGTTGGGAGCGTAAGTTCTTCTAAGTGGGATTGGCTATGCTACGTCCTGTATCAAATTTTTGAAATTGTGCAGTTTTTGATGTATGAATTTTATTTTGAAGTTAAGTTGGACCACAGAGGGTGCTTAAAATGAAAGGTCTTTGGGTTGAGTGCTGTTTGTGATCGAATGTTATTGAAAAATTACCAAGCTGGGCATGAGACTCATGACTTGGTTAGGTCCAATTCGAAGAACTCAGCGCTGCTTGAAATGACGTCTTTCAAATCTCATCCTATCTTCCGCACGTAAGATGTTTGCTCGAAGTTATGTTTCTCCTCTTCCTGAATGAGTGATGTGTTCTGGTAGAGTTCTTGTGTAACTTTTTTGCGTATTCCTGTTGTTGTTGTGTCGAGTTGGTTTGCTCTCTGCTTTTGCTACAGTAACTGACCATAGTACTTTTGCTTGCACCCTTGTACTAAACACACGTGCGTACGCAGATGTTAACGCTGTTCTCTTGAGTTCCTTACGTTACAATTCGTAATTCTTAAGGTATCCTCGCCCACATGATGGGGTGTGAAGATTCATTTTGTCCATGATTCCCCATCCCTTCTTCTCGTATTAAACGGTACTTTCCTCTCTTCGGAACACCCTTTGGGATTTGGAACGCTTGAGTTAATTGATGATGTTGTCAAAATCTTCAGTACTTTGATAGTGATGCTACTGTGATCATATCGTATAGCTTTATAATTTTGTCTGCTGTCCATTTGCAGTGTTATATTTTGAACACATGAGCTTGATTTCATCTCCTACCTATTTTGGTTGTCCATCTCGTATTTTATACCATATCAACTAAGAACTTCCTGCATAGTTGAAGTACTTTCCCTCTCCTGACTCCTTGAAACCCTTCATTGGATCGCCATACTTAATTACTGGAATCCTTATCTGGGAGATGCTGATATCACAGAAATCTTTCAGAGATTTGCTGATACTACAAGCTACACATGTCATTGAATAGGAGATGCTGATATCACAGCGATTTTTCTTTGCACTTTCTATAGGATTGTCATCCGTGCAACAGTGTAGTAGCTTAGTTTGAAGTTTATTGGTTTTGGTAGGTGCAAGCAATTGATGTTGTGACGTACTGTAGCTTCTTTGTAAGCTTAGTGCTGCTTGATTAGTGATACTAGGTTACGGTTGGCCTTGTATTTATGTTGCTAATGTGCTACTAGCCTATCTGAAGGGCTTACTCTCTATTCATTGCTTTCTTGTCTTTATCTGGCTACTATTCCAATGGATTTATTATACATGCATTCCATTTCTTTCTATGCAACTTTTATTCTTGTGTGATTGAGTAAGTGTATAAATTTCTAGTGGAATTTTTGTATCGTGCGTGATCTTTTTGAATATTTGGTCATTCTTTCTCTGTGTTTCAAAAGTATCTTTTTGCTGTGATCTAAGTCTCTGCTTATAGTTTCATTAATACATATTTGATTACACAACTCTGAGAGTGCTCGGTGTATTCTATCTATAACGACCACGGACTTCTACTTCCATCAAGTAAAGCTTTCAAATTAAAAGAGTCACTGGAGCTCAAAGTTACACCCTCAGTAGCACTATCCAAGCAACCTGGGCGCTGGTATACAACACTGGACGTCAATGGTGTCAACCCTGACACTGACCAAGGTGTCAGCCGGGAGGTAAGAGCCCCAACAATAGAGCTGATGCAATAGCGTGAACTCAAATGCCCGTTGGGTGCCCCAGCTGTGCGGCCTCGAGTTCCAGTGCTCGGACTTCAAGGAGTGTGTCGAGTGCCGGGTGTTCGAGGCGGGCCCCCTCATGGAGGAGCCTGGAGCCTGCGACCGCTGCTCGCTCCTCTACAGCGAGTACACCAGCAAACTCGTCGCCAACTATTCCATCAACGTCACCGACTGGGTGGAAGGTAGCCGTGGTGGCTGGGTGGAGGGTTATCGTGGTGCTGGGTGAGGGACTGGGTGGAAGATAGTCGTAGGGCCTGGGATCACTCTACAGTAGACTCTGGAGTGAGTGCTCAAATATATTTGAGCCTTCTTGCCAGTCACTCTAGAGTAACTGAGAGTGCTTGACAGTCACTTTGGAGTCCAGATAGTGATTGGGCAGAAGGGTGTCTTGATGTGATTATAAGAACGAGCACAAGAATCACTTGAGACCGAGTGATGGTTCTTAAAGAACGAGGACGAGGTTCTCATGGTGCAAGTGTTGTTGCTGAGAGTTTGTTTTGCACTAAGAAGCATTGAGAACTATCGCTTGCAGGTGATCGGCCACTCGTTTCTTTTGAGGTTATTCAACCTGACGTGTTATTGGGGCTAGGGTGTGGACGTTTTAAGTTCATATAGAGATAAAATCTTCGGTGTCTGTTTTAATTTACGTAACTCACTAGCGTTTCTCCCACATTCCCTGAACTTTCACAACTGGACAAATGCAAACCAGCAGCAAACTTGACACAGACACACAACACACACTGCAGTTTTCAGTTTCTTTCATGAAGTCAGACACATGAGCTGCTGTTGAAATAAATGGGCTAGTAAGTTTCTTTAGTAAGTTTCGAATTGCTATTGATCCGTGCGCTCTGCTTGGCAGCCGCTTCACCAACACGAACGAGGTAAGACAGGTTCAGTTCTGTGCTCCTTTGGTGACCTACAGCAGCGTGGGCGTACTTCTTACGCTTCTTGGTAAGCTGCACTCTGCTTCAGTATATCATTAACGCGTTAAGTGCGCCCGGGTTAAACTGAAGTTCAATATTCAACTCAAGTTAAAGTTCATTTAGAGATCAATTTTGAAAATGACGAACATTAAATAGATCGTGCCTTCATTCAGTTTTCATTAAGCATTTAGTAGAATTGAGTTGGCGACTACTGGTCGGTCTACAGCATTGTGAAAATCCCCTCAGTGACACCCACCGGTGGGTCACCTCGTAGTTAAAGTGTTAAGGCAGAATAGGACAGTAGGAATGGGCTGCTGCTATGTACAATGATAAATGGTTGCATAGGAGGTATTTGTAATAATGAATATGAAAAAATAAATGGGGGATATGCAATAGTAAATTAGGGATTTGCAATTATGAATGGGAAATGTGCAATAATAAGTGAGGGAAATGCAATTATAAATGGGAAATATGCAATAATAAATGAGGGATATGCAATAATTAATGAGGGATGTGCAATAATAAACGGTTGCACAGGGAATATTTGTAACAATGAATATGCAATATAAAATGGTTGCATAGGAGGTATTTGTGGAAACAAATATGCAATAATAAGTGGTTGCATCTGACAGCTGAGGAGGGCGAGAGATCGTGCAGCTTCTTCGACGAGAACGACTGCAGGTTCACGTTCGTGTACGGCTACGGGGAGAACAGGGAGCCGCTCGTGCGCGTCCAGCAGACCCTCGAGTGCCCTCCTAAAGTGGACATCCTCGGTGAGTTGCTCCCTCATTTGTGTGTGTTGTGTGCTGTATGTCTTGTTTGTTATTGAATGCTCTGATTGATGGCAATCCATATTTTGTGAATGAAATTCGACATCCTCGGTGTGTGTGGCGCTCTCATTTGTGTGTGTGTGTGTGTTGTGTGCTGTACGTCTATTTTATTACTGAATGAAAGTTGGCATCCTGGGAGAGCTGGGCTCTGATTTGTTCTCCGTGTGTGTGGGTTGTGTGCTGTGCATCTATTTTCAAGGGCAAATGCTGTCAACCTTTTTTCAAGTATTGAATGCTGTCAATCTATTTCATCATTAATTAAATGCTGTCCATCTATTTTCTTGTGAATGAAAGAGGGAGGACGTCATCTCGCGTGCTCTGCCTCACCTTTCCCAGAATGTGCGGTCGTAATGTTAGGAATCTATGTTCATGCGAATAAAATATTGGGTTTAATGTGGCTGATGACTTGCAGTCAAGTGTGAATGTGTCCGTTAGGTGGGACATTATTTGGTGAAATGCTGAGCAATGTCGTTCATTTTCTACAAATTTACGTATTTTATGTGTAATTCACCGCGTTGAAGTTGAACTACTCTAAAAACACCTTGTTGAAGTGAAATTACCAGGGAATACCAAATGTCTCTTGAAGTCCTTCAAGAAAGTTCTTGCGCTCTGCTCACGTCACGTTGACCTTACCTGGAATCTTCAACATTAGCGCAACACACTGCAACGCTGACGTGGACATGTCGCACAAAGCTCGAGATTCAAATGTCAACCTCTGTGCAAAACGTTGCATTAAACTCTAGCATTTATGCTAAAAACCCCAACTTTGATGCATTGCCTAAAAGCAGGGTATATTTGATGCATTGCCTATGAGCAGGGTATGTTTGATGCATTGCCTATTAGCAGGGTATATTTGATGCATTGCCTATGAGCAGGGTATATTTGATGCATTGCCTATAAGCAGGGTATATTTGATGCATTGCCTATAAGCAGGGTATATTTGATGCAATGCCTATAAGCAGGGCACAAAAATCCAACTTGTATGTTTATAACCGCAACTTTGACGCATTGCAGCGATCGTGCTCGGGGTGATCGGCGCGATCGTGGCGGTGGGCGTGGCGCTGCTACTGATGTGGAAGGTGCTCACCACCATACACGACCGCAGGGAGTACGCCCAGTTCGAGAAGGAGCGCATGATGGCCAAGTGGGACACCGTGAGTGTTCCCTCTCTACCTTCGAGTGGTAGCTTTGGGAGGTAGTTTCTTTGAGTGGTAGCTTCTTTGAGTGGTAGCTTCTTTGAGTGGTAGCTTCTTTGAGTGGTAGCTTCTTTGAGTGGTAGCTTCTTTGAGTGGTAGCTTCTTTGAGTGGTAGCTTCTTTGAGTGGTAGCTTCTTTGAGTGGTAGCCTCTTTGAGTGTGGATGTTGTAGCTCAAGGAAAGGATTTCCCACCCATCTACGTCATCGTAACGGTATAACAGGCTGCGGAAGGTCTTCTTAGTGGAGTCTCGCTGCATGTAGTACCGCTACCACGGCGGGAGTTGATTGTTCGATTTCGAGAATGTGACATGTCAGCTCACACATCAGCCGGTCATAGTTAACTGATGTCTAAACATTGTTGTGATAAGTTCCACTTTTTCAAGTCATCCATTTTATCTTATAGAACTTATCTTGTGGAACTTAATTCCTTGTTATCTGGAACAGCCGGTCACAATTAACTGACACCAAACATTGTTCCATTTTTAAGGGTCATTTTTATGTGAAAGTGCTCTGACGTTCATCTCGACTTTCATCTATATTTACCCTGCCATAGGAGATATCTGGGATTTATCCCTCTCTCGTTGTTCTTTGTTCTGTAAATGGAGCTGAAGACGTTGCATCTGTTGCATGCGCCATTTAAATCAGCATGCTCCTCAAGTTTCACATGATGCAAGGAAGCTTTTTTATGGTCTTTTATAAGCTTTTTTGAACGGTTTTCATAACTTTTTTTACAGTGTTTTAATTAATTTTTCATAGTGTTTTAATACTGTTTACGTAGTGTTTTTAACTGTATTGTTCATGGTGTGCAGGGCGAGAACCCCATCTACAAGCAGGCCACCTCGACCTTCAAGAACCCGATGTACGGCGGCAAGTAATTGCGCCTCCCTTTGGCCTTACGTGGTGGAGCTCCTCATGGAGACGCCCTTGGACACCTGACGGCGGCGCTGCAGTGTGGCACGCTTCAGTTTGTTTTTTATACGATCTACGGAATTTATTTTTGTCGTCCATCTTGAGTGTTTTACGTGATTCATCATTGACGCCAACGCCTGATCTTGTTTTTTATTCGGTCTTGGAGCAGGTGGTTGCAATAGTAGCCATTCTTCAATGTCTTATGTGGTTAGTAACTGTTCATTGACGCCAACTTGTTCTTAAAACAGGAGTTTATACGGCTATTTTATTTTTTGGTCTTCATTCTTGAGTGTTTCATGTAATTTTCCATTGACGCCAATGCTTGAATTTGTTTTTATACGATCTTAAAACGAGAAGTCACAGTTGTTGTCATTCTTCAATGTGGTTCGAAACGTTTCATTGACGCCAATGGCTGAATTTTTTATACGATCTTAAAATGGGAATATATTTTAGTCTTCTTTCTCAAATGTTTTATGTAATTCGAAACGGTTCGGTGACGCCACAATTGGACTAACGCACATTAACGTGTCGATCTAACTGACTAACTTTATAACTAATGTCTTGTATGAATATAAAATGATCGGACAGGGTTGAAATTTTGTCTTTACCCGAAGGCTCGCTTAATTCATAATTAATAACTAGCTTCTTGAGCTGTTCTTCTCGAATGGCGCAAAATCTTCTCCAAATTGTTGTGACTTTTAACCTGCCCTTTTACTTATATTCGATGTTTGAGTATGTTCGTCATGGTAGCGCGTGTTTGTTGAATGTGTGCATCTCATCTCGGTTGTACAAGCAGAGTAATGTCCACTTAATGAAGAGACTGCTAGGCTCTAAGACGCTATGGTTTTTGTTTAGGTTGTCACAAACCTCGTTGTGGAGCTGGGTGCTTTTCTCGTTACTTTACACGTTAACAGCGATCGGTTAAACTGAACATCAATATTCAAGTCCAATTTAAAGTCAATTGTAGTATGCAATTTGGAAAATAGCAAACTTTAACTGGATCGTGCCTTCGTTTAGCTTTCATTACGTATTTACAAAAATAGAGTTTGTGACTGCCGGTTGGTCAGCAGCTTTGTGAAAATCCCCTTGGTGACCACCGGTGGGTCCCTTCACAAGAAAACGTGTTGAAAGGGTCTTTTTGTTTAGAGATGACAGTTTGTATGCAACGCTATGACGCTATGACCCAAGCCTGATCCCGTACGGGAGGCAAGTATTATTAGTCTGCTCTGGAGACGAATAGCGACATTGTTCAAATTTTTGGGAAAATCTGACAAGTTGCCTTATTTTGGAATTACCAAAGCGACAACTAAATAGTCTGTGACCGAAACTGTTGTCAGCTGACTTCATCATTAGTATTATTCGTCTTTTCTGGAGACAAAAAACGAAGAGTTAGAAATTAATGAAGAATTAGACATGAACACCGTTCTGAAATGGTTTGATTTTACTTCTCAGCGTTCGAACAAGATGAATTGAAGCATGTTTTTTGTGTTAGTGTAATTTTGAGAGGTCACCGAGGCTGTAGGATTCCTGTAACTGCACTGCACTGCCTTCCTTCCTTCCTCTCTTGTCTCTTCATGCTTCACTCATCTCTTATAGCTACTCTGAAATTGTCTGAACTCATCCGAGATCAGGTGCATCTTGTGTTCAATTCTGTTGGTGAAATTACGCTGTGGATATCCATTAAAAACTCAGGTCAGCTGTCTGTTCAGATCTTTATTTCTCGAATTACGTTCATGATGCGAGGTTCGTGCGAATCGAAATGTCCTAGTCCGTCACACATGTTGAATATTTGCCTTCTAAATGCCGTCCAAAGACCCGCACCAACCTGCTCATATTTCACGGGCTTTCATTATTCCCATGGGACCTTCATAAATTTCACTTATTTGATCTCAGATCCATCGAAGTCTCTAAGGGTGATGCGTGCACAATTTTCTACCATCGAAATTTGTGCAGGACTTTCTAAAATTTCCGCGCGTGTTGTGTTCCCTTGTTTGATCTCAGCTTCATTGGAATCTCAACTGAAGATGATGCGTGCACAATAATTTGCCATCGGAATGTGTGCAGGCGTTTTATGCGCTTCTCGTGTCTCAAATGGTTTTATTTTGAAGCTATCAGTTGACTGCCAGATGATCTTTGATTTTTACAGTAAAACAATCTGTGGATTGCGGAAGCATAGCTTGATTGCCAAATGATTTTATTTGTTATTCTAAAACTGTCTGTGGATTATGAAAGTCAAGTTCGAATTTGTCCCTTGCAATTGAGGGAAATATTTGTTTAGTTGTTTGATGCACAAACTGCCAGTAGCGCTCAACCGACTCCTGCGCCGTTGTAGCTAGTTGGTGAGGCCACTAATTGTCATTCAGAGCAGCTGAATTTTATACAACACGCACATGTTCTTATTAACTAACGCGAAATGTTTCAGGGTGGGTAAATGCTGTATTTTTATGGGAAATGTTTTTCGAGGTAAAAGTTGTATTATTGAGGGTAACGGTTGTATTTCACGGTAAAAGTTGTACGTATTGCACCTTAACTTGCATTTTAAGATAAATGTGCTTCAGGTTGTATGTTGCATTTCAGGATAAATGACACCTTACAGTGTTAACTATGTCCAAATGGTGAGCAGTCTCGTATTCAAGCCATTGGAACAATTCTTGTGCCTTTCATTTCTAAATTTTTTTTTTCAGGTGTTTACAGTTATAGTAAATGTGCCAATGTTTATAGGGATAAGATAGTTAAATGAAAAGCTCTCAAAAGTTAGATGTTTCAAACGGCGTCGAAGAATCAAGTGCTGCTTGTAACGAACGTTCAAAATCAAAATAGTTGAATCGCCACAATTATAAAGCACCGTCGTGACTTCTGATCACTCATGGAGTAGCAGCTTTGTTATTAGTAATATATATATAGCGCCTTGCTAATTTACTCATAGCTCTCGAGTCACATTTGCAAACATTCAAAGTTGTGTTAGCAGTACATGCAGCAGCGGGAGTCCTTCTGTCGACATGACTGCACTGTGTGATTTTTATCTCTATCTTGAACCTTCAAGTTTGAGCTCTTCTCGGATAAAATTTGAGGGTTTTGGCGAGGGAAAAATAGCAAATAACATGTCCAAGTCAATAGACAAACTTCCGCGGTCAGCTGTACCGAAACAGCGACGCTAATTGTTTGAAAATCCTGCTCCTGAACGTGCCAACGCCTCCACCCTCATGGACGCTTCTCATCCAAGTGCCTCGACAAGTGTCTCGATCAGCATCGACTTCCTCTCTTTGGAACACCTCAGTTATTGTCAGAGAGGTCTGAACAAGCTTTTCTACTCTAGAAAACTGGCATCGATACGTGCTCTTCCATTCATGCTTCCCTCAAGTCTGAACTTTGTCGCATAAACTTCCAGTTGGAACCTCTGTGTGGAAAAATGTGTCTGAGAAACTCGCATTTAAAATTTTTCTGTTTTGTTTATCGTGTCCGAGGCCGCTCGCATTTGATGTTTGGGCTCAAATGTATCTGAGAATATATAAATTTATGCCACTCCCTCTGGAAACCTTCTTTATAATACATATATCTCGATTGTTGTATTTTTTGCTGAATTACTGAAGCGCTAGCAAATCTATGTTAACAACACTACTACTACTCCTACTACTACTACTACTACTACTACTATTCTTTTGCTATCTACGAGCCCGAATGGTTTGCGTTGAATCTCTATTAGAGAGATTTTCCTCCATTTAATTGAAGCAGAAACATAATTAAGGTTTCATAGTGAAATAAGTGCTGTGCAATGTCGGAAGCGACGCATTTTACGCCAGTTTTTTGCAGCTACTATATGATATAAATTAGACATAACATTGCACGAGTTTTCTACTTACGTTTTCAGTACAGGGACGACACCTAGACCTTAAGCACTTTATGAACTGCCTTCGTGCGATAAATGCTTCCTTAATTTAAATTAGTTCATTGTACTTTGCACTAGTTTACTCATTCTCAAAGGTGAACAGTTAAATTTTCCTTTCTGTCACTGATGTCATCATGCGGGAGCAATAAATGACTCGCCTCCGTGCTTCTACATTGCTTTTTGTCAACACCCTCTAATACTAGGATTATTAATTATTCAATTGGTCCGTCAATATAGAGTGCCTTCACGTGTTTCTGCCCTGGTCCACTTCACTCTAACCACTGGCTTTCATTGCGTAACTTTAGACAAAACGGAGTATAAGTTGAGTGTCATTGTCATACGTAACTGCTTTTAAGATTTTAGGTGTAGGCCTAGCGCTACAGCTCTGTGCCGACCTCTTGTTTCACTTCTTCTTAACCAAAGTCTATCTTAGCTCTGTTATCCATTAACTTGCGCAGGCAAATCCCTCCGTTGCTTCACAGTCATCCTGGAACTGTAATCTAATGATGTCCTGGCAATAAGGTAACTGTGATCATGTCCCCTCATGTGACGTCCTTGCGATTTGGTCATGTTCAGTACCAATTTTAGTACCAGCGGTAACTGTTAGTTGCTTGCCACTTGCCACAGTTCAGTACCAATTGTGTTATTGGGTTGACACTTGGAATTTTTTTCTCGGATGGCTGCGAGTCATCGGAGGGGTAGGTCTGCGCTTGCCCTTGTTTGTTCATATTGTGTTACTCTAATTATTGTATGCTACCATTAATTAACACATGTACTGTTAAATGTGTCGTATTCTCGTGATGTTTCATTGAGGTGGTGTGAAGTAGTATCAATGGTGCTCCTTTCGTTGAACGTAAGCAAAGCAGATTTTCGGCAGAAGGGAGTACAAAATTTGTGCGGCTGTTTATCGCGCGAGTATTTCAGTGTTATCTTTGAAAGCTAGGAAATGGAAACGGCAGAGGAATAAGGCTAAAATTAAACTTATGTTCGATTTAATTTTCTAACGAGGAACTTGCCTTAACGAACAAAATAGCTATTTATGTGCATTTGTTCAGAGAATATCTATATCCCTTTGTGTTAGTCTACTTGTGCTCATGTACTGAATCTCGGAGCAAGAAAAATTTCACTGTAGTATGTCACAATTTTGTGCACTAGTTATTGCTTTGTTTTAGGGCTTCACTGACCTGATAGTGCCTCATTTTAGAAGCCATATTGGCTATGATTGTTTAACTTGACCTCCAACCTAATGTTCATTAGCTACTTCATTGCAGGTATTTAGGATAGAAAACACTTCTATGTTCTATTACTTATTGTAGCTCTAGTATTCCCAGAAAGTTGTAACGTTACACTGGCGTGCTGCACTGCATGGCTTCAATTTCAGCGTACATGTCTTCAAAATATAATTGAAACCGGTATTTTGCGACTGACTTTGAATCTTCAAGACCAGTATTGCCCTGATACAAAACCCTGTTAGACCTTTTGTACTGAGTACCTCGTGCACTCCACCCACCGTCGTGCCTCTTCTCTGATTACTGGATACCGTCCAGCTCTTCTGGTGAGGTGGTTGTGTGAGTGAAAAGAGCGGTATGAAGGAGACCATCCTGATACTTTCGAGGCAAGGAGTGGCGTGGGTGAAGAGATGGCTAAATTTTAATCTGGCGTAATTTGAAAATTTTGACCAGAATTAGCTATAGATCAACCTTTTTCTCATCAAAAACATCGAATTTTGCCTTTTTCAATTTTGATCTGGTCAAATTTAAAAATTTTGACCAGAATCGGCCAATGCAACCCTGCTTTTCTCGTCGACTGAACGTAGTTGTGCTTCGTCCTCTGTGCTCTTCATGATTTCATACTCTGTGTTGTCTCAGTTTTTTGCTGATTTTCCATTTTTCTTGTTTTGTTGGTTTAGATAGATACTGTCAGTTGGCTTGTGTTCTTATGGTTCTCATTCTGTCGTTTATTTTTTATTTTTACCATTCATCAGTTATTATTTAGTTGCTTTGTTTTAACAAGTTTTTCATGTTTATCGTTCCAAGACACTTTATTTCGATAGGATGGTTTTACATTATCTCGTACGGTTATGACGAGCAGTCTTCATGCTGTGTGCCTTTTTTTGCTATTGTGTATAGATGTTTAGTGTGTAGCTCAATGTACTTTATAGTATTATTTACGATCGACATGTTCAATATTCTGTATCGTTAGTCCTATCTTTTATTAGAACGTGTGAGTGTTCAGATTAGGCTTCCTTCATTTCTAAAGTACCTTTCAAACAAAACTAATTGCCGTGTCAAATTTTTTGAATAGTCGCTTAATGCTGTGAAATACTGATACTCTCGTGTATGTTTCTACCATGATTGCTGCTAACTTGCGACCGGATGCTAATCTGTAATCAAAACAAAAATCTTCTAAAGTCGTGCTGAATTTTATTCTCCGTTGTAAGTTCTGGGGCGAGAGTGAACCGGTGGCTGTACTATTCTTTTCTCACACTGGTTCAGTTTTGTGGTTGGCTCTCTTGGGCGTTGTTCAACTGAGTAAATACGGCTCTCGCGGATATGTTTTACCCGAGTTTGCGAAGCTCCTCCGGAGATAATATCAAGAGGAGAGAGGAAACGAGGTGAGAGGATTATTGTACTCATTAGGCTTGTTCTGATCCCAGTCACTTTATCTTCTCAAGTTGATGAACTAATAAAAACATTTCATCGAGGTAATTGAAATGATTTAGAAAAAAAGATGCTTTTTTCATCACACATTCGATAGCAGTCAATATTTCCATACACATGAGAATAGGCGAAACAATGTGTAATTTGACAAATCTTACTTGTATTCCTCTAACTAGACCTTTAAATGCAAACGGAACTTTTTACCGACAAAGATCCCTCATTGGACTCGAGGTTATCCTTTGAAAGAGGCTGTCTCTTGAGATGTAACAAAGCCCCGATAAAAACTTCATGTGTTTGGGGATTATTTATCCACTATAGCTTAAGGCCTTGATACTGTCGAGCTAAATGGATCTGTAACACGCGTGTGTCGGGGAAAAAACGTATGTTACAGCTTTCTTTTTTCGTGGTCACCGTGGCCGGGTGGTTAAGAGCGCGGGCTCTTCATGGGAAGGGTTGGCAATTCGGATTCCGGCTGTGCCGCCCGGAGATTTTCCTCGTTGGGAAGAGAGAAAACTCGGCCAAAATTTCCCACTCTACCTTGGTGTCGAAAGGGGCTTCCAGTTAGATCGGAGGTAACCGTCATTTCGTTTTAATGTTTGTTATAAGGCATTTGAAAAACCAATTTACAGGATGATATTCGTGAGGCTTGATTGGAATATAACATCCTTTGTTTTTCTTCATTCTTAAACATTTATTTGAAGAACATTGATACATGAAATGCAATTCAACCAATTTAGGTTTTAAATATTTCTTTCCATAAAGGTTTTAAATTGATGAACAAACTGCAAGAAGGAGACAATAGGTGTATCAGTATTTGAATACAATTAATATTGGGGCTGAATGCGGATAAAATATAATCATAAAATATTTTGTAAGCCTAAAATAGCCTCATCTTTGGGTTGAAAAAATATTTTATGCGTTAGTAACAGCTAGATAGAAGTGAGAGTTTTCAAGGAAATCGACTCCATTAAGTTAAAGAAAGAGAAGATTCGAGCTTTCGAGCATCCCCTCCCCCCCCTTTAAAATAAAAAAGAATTATATGATACATTGGCGCACTTTATCAGTTTTAAAGTTCTTCGTAGGATAGTATTGAATAGTTCCAAACTTGGTCTGAAAAGAGCACTCGGGTCTGTGATCCAAGCCGATCCGAAACCATGGTGTCTTGTAACTACAATACCACAAAAACGCTCAAATATTTTAAAATTGTGCATCGTTCAGTTCTAATTTATTGTAAAATTTAGGTTGCAAGTAAACCGTAAATACTGTGAATGCATTTTCATTAAGAAATTATTTATCTAGCTAATTCCGGTTTCCGTAAATCAACTACCATGCGCTGAGTTCGACTTGGCCAAGCCTTTAAAGGCAGTCTGTAAATCATGCGGTCAAGTGCTGTGAGAAAACCAGGAATTGTACTTTCTATAGTTTTAAGAAATCGTAAATGTTCTTTCTTTACTGTATGGGGCAGTGTGCACGCCTTTCACCGTTATGCTGTTGAGATAAATGTAGTTTGCCGGCCGTAATATTTTCTTCAGGCTTCGTTTTAAAATCCATCCAGCATAGCACTAGAAATATTTTTACTTTGTATTCACCTGTGTAAAGATAGGTAATGATGTATGTTTTAAATTTATTGAAGTATGTGCTGCTTTTGTTTGTTATTAGCCTTGTTTCCATACAATAGTTCCTGAGGCTTGGCAGGATTTGTTTTCAGCACTTGCTTAATATTCTTCAAATGCCAGCAGTTTATCTTTAGTTTCTTGTCTGTTCATTTTATAAACCTTGAGTTTAAAAAACATCACTAGTTTAAAAGAAAATCTTGGAAATACTTAGTAGATTACTTAGAGTAACTATGGCCTGCATGTGTTGACTTTTTTCATGATCAGTGCCATGTTTTTTGATAGCTCTGATTACTTATATGAAAAGAAACAAAATAGGTCATTACCAATTTCCTAATAATCTCTGAGTTTAAGTAGTGTTATAGATATTAAATGTAAAATCCATGGCATCCTATCTTAGATGAACTGTACAAGATGAAAGAAAATGTGGTCATGGATTATTTGAATAAAATGTGGTTATAGTTTTAATTGTACTTCATATGTTGTAAGTTAGTCTTGGTAATGGATTACAAGAATATTCTTAAATTTCAAGACATTTGTAGATCTCTTTAGTAAATCAGCAGAATGTTTAAAAAAATAAATTTCAGACAGTTCTTTGGCATTTTATTAGTAGGGCTAAAGATTTAAATATCTTATTTTGTTACTGCAAAATAATAAATTGATTTTATAATTGTTGGTATGATAACCATATCTGCCAACTAAATTCCCTGCCTTGGTAAAATTTGAGTTTTTCTGCAGCCTAAAATGTATGACGATGACATGCGTTTCATTTTGTTTTGGTCATTCTGTGTAATAATAGCTATCTGTTGAACAATGAACAACGTATCTGACATTTATTCATATGTTTAAACATATAAATGGTCAATATTGAGTTTAATGTGCTCATGGAATTTGTGAATTTGGTTCCTAAGAATCAGTAAAGGTGCACATTTAAAAATGTTTTACATGGATGACATTTTGCTTGCTGATGCATCATTTTTGAGATATAACATGAATTACCTTCAGGTTAGAATAGCATTATATAGTCAGCTGCATTATATCTGCATTGTTTGAACACAGGCAGTACTTTGGCGAGAACCATCATTGTCGATACAGTTAAGCCAAGTTATTTTAGGTTTATTTAGGATAATTTAGGCTAGTTTATTCAACTAACCTAACATTACCTAATCTAATCTAACCTATCATGTCAATACTATATTATAACATATTAATATGTCTATTTCTTCACTGTTATATGCAAGGTTTCTATAACTTCAAAGTGTCGAAACTCTAAAATTACGCATCGGCGTGCAAAATGTCTTTTCTGTAAAAAGTTCTTAAGTGTGTTTCTTTAGTGATTCTTTGGAACAAAAATTTTTAATTTTTGTGAGCGCATTAAATTCAAAATGGATCATATATATATATTTTTCTTTGCTTATAAATGTTAAATTTCTTTGTTTTAAAAAGAAAAGATGCATAAGATGAGCATCTGTTTAGTATGAGCATCTTTATGATTATAATCACAGTAAATAAAGTGTATGTTTAGATATCATCAAGATAGACATATTTGATGTCTGTGTCTATAGAATCACTAAAGAAAAAATTAGGAGTTAGTAAATGCTGCTTCATACACAATCACAATTTAAATTCTTAACTTTTGTGGCTTATTAATTGTTATGAAGTTGCATCATTTTGGCCATGACTGGGTTGCAAGTAACCTATGTGAATAATATTTAATTTCAGGCCATTCATATCTAAAAGGCAGTGCTAATACTTTTAAGATGGTAGAAGAACATTTCAATGATAATTAATAATAGAAACTGGCATCTAAAATTGCATACTTCAGACAAATCATAAATCATGCACATAATTTTCTAAAATTGTTATTTTTATTCAGATTCTATTTCAAATTGCTAATTTTTATATTAAGCTGTAGTATTCCCTACAATGTCTGAAAAGAAAGGAAAAAACAGCCAAATTGAGCAGCAGGAAATCATTCAAACTTTTCAACAGCTGCGCAATGAACAACGCTCATTAGTTTCTAAAATAACTGAGCTAGAACAAGATCTTAATGAACACAAGTAAGTATTTTATCTGAAAATATTAGTTTTAAGTATATATACTTGTATTTAGCAGAAATTTACGATTGAAATATCAAATACTTTTTATGAATGCTTGCATTGCAATGCCTGCCGCAAAAATCTTGTAATATTAATCATGATTTGGAACTATTCATATTACAGAAAATTTCATTAATGCTACTAGGATTGCTAACTGTATTTTAGGATTTATTCTCAATATTGTACCATGTCTCAGGAGATACAACTATTGTATTTAAGGGAATTAGGCTCCCATAGGGAATATGGGAGGTCCTGAGCTGAAGGACAGTTCACTGCTGTCCTATTTTTTACCACCTATTATGTTCTTCTTCTACTTTTATCTAATTTGTTAAATTACTTCCTCAACTAGCTTTCTATGAACTTCGTGCACAGATTCTACATTCCCTTCACTTCCCACTAAATAGTGTCTTCCTCCTTCCTCTCTTTGGAATGCCTTTGTTGCAGTAGAGAGGCTTAAACAAACATCTAACCTGATCTGTTGTACCATGGACAGTTCCCCAGTGCTTCATATCATTAAGCATCAAACTGTTAACTTCTTGTTTACTGCAAAACAACTTAAAGAGAATGGAGAAACCTTTTTTCATGCTAAAGTTATCTGGCAGTTTTTTTTTGGCTAGTCAGCGAGAGGGCCAATGAATTTTTAAGAACTGGAACTCTATTTTCTAGTTTTAATTTCGACATTTACCCTAAATGTGTCGTCAATGTTAGTTTCTCAATTTGAAGGTTGAGCTTGTTGACAAATTTGGCTGTAGATTTGAATATTCAAGAATATTGCTGTTGAAAGATAAATTTTGTTGCCTAAAAGAATATGCACTCTTCAAATGAAAATTCATGAGGTACCTAAGCCTTGCTGTATTTTTTTATCTCAATCATTTGGTTCATTCATTGAATATTAAAGATAATACTTTAAAAAAATGAATGGAACAAATGTAAAATTGGTGTTGTTAAATTAGATAGCTTAGCATACCAGGTAAAAAAAGGACGTACACCGACAGAAATCAGAATTGTATCAAGAATTTCAATATTTGGATAGAATTGGAATCTTAAGTAAATTTGGTATTGTCTCAACACTAGTTTGGGATTTTAAAGTGTCACTAACTAAATAAACTGCTTTTTTTTAAGGGTTTAGCTTTTCTACATATTTTGGTTTTCCCTTCCTTATGTTCTCCTGTATTTTTCTCATCAAAATAAGAAATGTGTGCTATTTCTAGCATGAACTAAAACCTACTCTATTGCACAGAAATGTAAGTTAATGGAATAGATTAAACTCATCCAACAAATTTCTCTTGTATCTGAATACTGATTAAATTGTTTCTTGCAGAGTTGTCCTGGAGACACTGTCAGAAGTATCCGATGACAGAAGGTGTTTTCGCATGGTGGGAGGCGTGCTTGTGGAGAGAACAGTCGCAGAAGTAACACCTGCTCTTGCAAACAACAGAGATCAGGTGTGTGCCTCATCAGAGTATACAGGCCTGCTGTTTGTGTATTAGCTAACTCTCATTTCCAAATTACAAATAAAAGTGCAAGGAAACATGTCTTTTATGAGATCATTATCTTACCCAAGAAAGTCAATTAATAAAAATAATTGGAATGTTGCAGCCTCCTGGGTCATTATCAACTCTGAAAACAGAGAAAACTAGTCAAATGTAGACCAAAATATATCAATCATGCATCAATAACAGTAAAAACACACAAAAGAAACAACTGTTATTTCTAACTATCATTTCTTGAATTCTGTTGACAGGATTCTTTTTTAATCTTTAGGAGACTGGCATGTTGATTGGTTCCTCTTAATCAGCATACAGTCAGCTTTTTCCATAGCCTTTTTCTATTTGCTCTACTTAATTGACATTTATGAAATATATAATCCTACCTTCATTTTTTTTCCCTAGTGATAGTTGCCAGTAGAGCAGGCAAACACACTTACACAGAAGTAAGTTTTTTATTTTCTATTTTCTGCCTTTAGAAGTATGCTGCTATCAACAGAATTAACTATGGTAGTACAAAGTTTTTTTTTAAAAACGCGCATGGGAAAGTTTGAAGAATATATATATATCAATACAAAGTTGGGGAAAGGCCAAATCTTTAGTCAAAGTAGTGATGAATTAATTTACAATGGATACTTAAATTATTTTTTATCCCATATCATGAATCTGAGTGGCAAAATGTTTTCTCTGAATTTATTTGTATGTCAGAAAAGTTATGTGAGGAGCAGGCTGTAACACTTGTTTCATAACAATGATGGAAGGAATTGCTTCAATGATAGTAAACAGGTCATACTGAGCTCATGCACTCAGATGTTCATAGTTAAATAATTTTTTGTTTTTTAGATATTACATATTCCCTTCACTTTTTCATGCCAACTCAGAATAGCAATGGTTTTGTTTTTCACTCAAGACTAGAACAGAGACTTGGTGTTCATTTATAAACTTCAGCGTAAAAAGTTGGCCTGTTCATGTTTCCTAAACCTCAAGTTTGTTGCTTGAAGCCCTATTGAAGAAAAATGTATTTAATACAGCCAAAGGCAGGTTTAATTGCAAAAATTTAAAAAAGGAGTCCTTAGAGCTGTATGAGATGAATGCCCTTGAAAGCATTGGTAACATATTAACTGTTTTTGAAATTGGGTGTGGTATACAGGGTGTTCTGAGAAAAATGAAGTGAATTTTAATTGAAAAATATGTTCAATTTATTAATCATGATTGCTCCGACCCTGTCCCTTATTTTCTGGCTGATGAAAATTGAATTGCTTATTCACAAAGTCTCTCAAAAAACAGAACCCAATTTGAAAATAACACAATTCAGCTGTATTTTATTTTGTTTCTACCATGTTCTTCATTAAAAGCTTTTCTGCAAATGCTATTAGTTTTGATGAAAGATCTTCAAAAATATTTATCTGAAATTACTCCATTGAAAGCTGGCAGAAACATGTTGGCACTGAAAAGTCAAACAGTAGAATGTATGCACCGTGATATAATCTTAGTTTATGTTTTAGGAAAGAAGTCTTTTCAGCTACTATGTAGTAAATAATTTTATTAAAAATATTTTGAATATGTCTTAAGCTCCCATTTCTTCCGCACGTCATTAATGTCCTCGCACTTTTGAGCTTTCGATCACATCGATGAAACAACTCGTTTGATCAACTGTCAATCACTTTTTAGGACATTGAATTTGTTCGTGATTCTTTCTTTATATTCTTCAGTGTTTTGAGGGGACTAGAATATGCTTTTGTCTTCAAGTGTGCCTGTAGAAAATAATCACATAGTGTTAGATCTGGGGATATTGGTGGCCATCAATTCCTAAATTTAATGCTACTATGCAGTTATCTAAAAATTTTCTCAGACGTATTTTTACAGCTACTAGTCAGTCAACTGATTGACCAGCTTTGACACTTGACATTTCAGCTGACCAAGCTACTGGAGAACATGAACGAGATGCTCATCCGGAAGGGCAAAGAAATCAACGACTACCGCGAGAAGCACGGCATCCGAGTTCGTGGCCAGGAGCCTCCTCCTCCTTCAGCAGACTCTGA
This sequence comes from Platorchestia sp. MABIK, assembly GCA_014220935.1. Lineage (NCBI taxonomy): Eukaryota > Metazoa > Arthropoda > Malacostraca > Amphipoda > Talitridae > Platorchestia > Platorchestia sp. MABIK. The sequence goes on from JACJUY010001155.1 coordinate 23,567, forward strand.
AAAGGCTTCCTCTTCCGGGGGCGTCCTTGTGGCGAATAAATCTTAAGGTTCCCTTCCTTTATTCCATGGTAGAGGAAACAAGGTAGAGTAATTTTTATAAGGGGAAAATACACCTCCTCTTCTTCGGCTAGCCAATAGAACGGGTTTATTTCAAATAAACCTCATGACGTCACCATTGCGACATGTCGTTAGGCCAATAGTGGTGCCAGATTTGGGACAATCAGTGTTGCCAGGTGCAATATGAGCGCTGCTATTGGATCGTTGCCATGATGTCGGCATTGCCACACGGTCGGCGGAAAAAAAAGACTGGTTTCACCCTACCTTGTTTCTTCTACCATGCTTTATTCTCTATCTCTAATATCACCAACTGGAGTAGCCAGGCTACAGGATCATTCATATGAGGTGAGGTTTGAGGCTTGCTGTCTGTGAAGCTAAAATTCGGATGCTCGATGCGTTCGTTTATTCGAATTGGCAAGTTTTGTGGCTATAATAAACGCGGTAGTTTTAGTACTGATGTTGCACTTGATTACACGTATGAATTGCGGTGGATCAAACGATTAAAAAACTGTGTCATAGCCTCACGGAGGTGTGTATTTCAATGAAAACTGTGTTGACAGCAAGTAATAATTTCAAACCGCAAGAATTTGATGGTCCTCTTCTGCCCCCTCTAGGATAAGCCGAGCATCCCGATAGTTTAAGTACCTACTCGAATAACAATAATCCCTAGCTAACCCACTCGTCATGTCTGATACCTCATTTTGTGATGGCATCAAATTACTTTTTTCGTATCTTTCTATCAGTCTAGTATCAAGTATTTGCTGAATATTGGAAGGCAATTCTCAAAGCCATCCCTACTGGTAACTCATGAAGGTGTTAGCAGTGATCTAGGGTGCCCATGCTTTGTTCTCAAGATCCTGTGCTGGGGAGCTGTTGAAAATTTGTCTGATGTTGATCACTGAAATTATTCTGCTAAGCTCCTGGTTGATTGTTTTTTCTTTCTTTCTTGACACAAAAAGAAAGTAACCAGAAACTATTATTATGTCAGTAAAATAGTGGGAGTAATGGTTGATTTTTCATTCAATAATTAAGTCGCTCATGATTGTATTGTTTTTGCTTGTTTTCCAAATGAGATATGATCACAGGCCAGGTCAGAACATCAATTTTAAAAATGCCCGTATGTATGAGTGCACTGCGGCCAGCATCAGCAGTGATCGTCCGGGAAGAATTTTCATGTTAGGTGAATACTACGGATGAGCGGTATTCATCTCCCTCTACTCCGTGGCTCTGAACTCTTCTTTCCTAGTTCATATATTTACTCAGTTGACGCATATCTCAACGGCAAGCTCACCCATACTGTGGAGATACTATTATTGGTGCGATGGCTAACTTGAGAAAAATTTTCAAGAGAACATTGTGCACTTCGAACGTTTTGGAGAATTCTGAACTTATTTTCACCAAGTTTTAGGAAAGACGCTTCACATATTCGCGCAAATTGTTAACTTCGTTATTATTTCAGTTATTCAACTCTCAGTTGAATATGGAATTGCATTAGTTTGCATTTCCCAACACAAAGAAATGTTCACGGGGACAATCTTTCTTGCAAAGTCTTGTTTACTACCCATAATGAGTAACATGTTAATTTCTCGTGACCCTTTTGTTAAGTTACTAATTTTTCATACACTGCCTCAGTGCTTACGCTTTCTGAACAAATAATGCCCGCTCTCTACGCTCGTTCTGCACTCAGGTTTCCATTCTTAGAATGTGCAGCTTCTGTATCAGTGCTACCATTTGTGTTTGTGTAGGCCGTTGCCAACATAGCGAGAGAATTCAGAACTTATCGAGAAGGCCTGTGGCTTTTTGCCCCAGATCTAACTGCAGTGGTTGTGAAGTTTTGAAGTGCAGGTATCCCCTTGTTTTCTCAAATGGCGTAATTGTTTATGTTGTGTTAAATAACGTAGCGGAAGCGCTTGTATTTGGTTAACTCTCGTGTATTGAGATGCGATTTTGGTGTTTTTTTTTGTACGCGGTAGAGCTAGTTTTAAATTTCTTCTTTACTTCGTTCTCGTGTCGGAGTTGTCGATCAGTTCCTCTACTACTTGCCATTTAGAAAGATGAATTTATTTTTGTCTTAGGTGGAAGCAATCTGAAAAAAATGATGTAGGCCCATCTCCAGTCAGCTGTGATCAAGCCACTTAGGCTCTTTTTCAAGTTTATCTTTCAAGTATGGCTCTTTTTCAAGTTTATTCCACTTAAACTACTCGCTACGCTCTGGGATGTAACCTCAATGATAGCACTTCGACTTCTTCGAACTCTTATGCCGAATGCCTGGCTAGTACATCAGGAGACGCGCATCACTTGACAAGTCATTGGAAAGCACAATACAAAGCGTGCGCGACGTCAAATACTCCGCATAGAATATACCACTTGCGGTATTTATTGAAGCCCGCACTTCTACCTTTCTTGAGAAAGCAGTGCTGTAGATGCCAAGGTCTGTCGAGTAGTTGGTTTCGTGGAGATGTGGAAGTCTATGGAGGAGGACTCAAATGAACTCTTTGCCTCTTATGCCTGTCTGAGTTTGTTCTGGTTGGCTTGGCCATTTCTGTCTTTGTCTTGTAAGTGAATTTATGATGCAGGATTTCAACTTCTCAAAAAATACGCCTTGGGGTCTTCTTCAACTGATTGATGACGCTGTCGAGGTGTTCTCTTACTAAGAATGAAATCGGTGAATAATTTTCAAGATGTTTATTCATAACCTTCATATTCCTTAGAATGAAAGCGTTGGTGGCAATCATGACAAAACAATACACTGTTCAATCTCGATCGAGGACGAAAAGCAAAAGGGTTCTGATAATGTAACGGGATATCTTTTCTCAGAATACTTGTGAACAGTTCTGAAACACCCCAGGTAATGTGAGAAACACACCCGAGAAAGTGACCGAACAGAAAAGCTAGGAGGCTCATCCTTCTATGGTGAATACAATGTTCTCCAAATTAGATAAATTTCCGCCTCCCTAACCGCAACCAAGTTGTTCCAGAGAGAGGAACTCGCCATTTAGTAAAGACTTGAAGGAACGCAGAATGCATAGATGCCAAGTTGAGAAAGAAGTTTATGAAACGAGATGAAAGTTGAAATAGTAGACACTGAAAAATAAGGCTCAATGAGCCGAAAAAAATATTCCGTTCCGTAACAAGACAAAAAAAAAGTTTCCATTTTGACAAAAAGAAGGCCTGCCTTACATTTGGTTTGTGACCTTACATGCTCACATTATGCTGATCAAAGAATGGTTCTCAAATTATGGTCTCACCGCTGAAGCATGCCATTCTTAGAAGGCTATCATCGTGTGCTGGGCATACAACATAACATGCGCACATTTGCTTCCTTGGGAAAAGACAGTTCATGAGCCGGACAAGCGGTAGAAAAATGACAATATTGTCGCAGGGTGTTTATAAAATCACCATTATAATATGGAGACGAGTCTTTCACTGCTATCCGCTGTACAATATTCTCAATCCAGCGTGAGATTCCATTAAAGAACTGCGCATCTGCTGTCACACCACCATGAAAATCGAGTTACACTAACATTAAACAAAAGTCCAACCCTTCGATAATACTAAATGTTATGATCATAGCATCAAATAAACATAAGAACTTCTGAATAGCACGAAAAATACGGTCGACATAATAGAAATAGATCGGCAATTAATTATACGAAAGTACAGGCTAAACTCATCTGGTGATGTTGAAGTTAGCAGAGAAAATTTGGGCAAACGAATGCAGTATTTTCTTTTAATCCAGATTTAACCACAGTAGTGGTTAAAAGAATATTCACTCTCTTCAAATAGAAAGGTACCTTAAAATTAAATAATTTTTTAAATTTTTCATCAGTTATCTGGTTTAATCCATCAAGGGAATCGATCATTAGTGTATGAAGATTTGATTCAAAAATAGCCACTGAAGAAACGAAAACAAGTCGTACCTCACAGTTGTTCTCCATCAAATGCCACTGGGGATCACACAGTCGCCGCTTACGTTATACGTGGACACGTTTAGCTTACACTGCCGGGTGTTGCTCATGAATCCTTGACATTAAATCGAGAAGCACTCATGGCAGAAGGGCAATGCGATTCGTCATATTTTTTGACGGATTGTACAATCTAACCACATGCCAAAGATATGGCTTAGTTATCAAAGCTGAATTCACGTGAAGAAAGATCTGAACTGCCAGTTAGAAAATCCTGAAGGGCTGATGCAATACAGGTGGATTCAAGTTATAACACAAATTAAAAAGGAGACGGCGAACCTCGCTGGCATACGTACACTAACTGCAACGGCCGTCTCTGCAGTAACGATACGCAATAAAAAGTAAAACTCACAGCAGAAATATGTACATAGTAATGAACACTAGTTCCTTTTAGTTTATATCTTTGAATCATTGCACTACTGAGTGGAGATATGAACACTCGTATGACCAAGGAAACGTCACTCTCAGGCTGTCCGTCTTCCAATCAAAATTTTGCTACCACAATTAATTCATTAAAACTCAACGTTCCCCAAACAAAACGCTCGGAACAGGAATAAATCGAGCTCATTAATACTGACTTGTATTCTAATAATGCTTTAGTTGGAAATGTGAATGGGTGTTCAAAAGAATGGCACACCATTCTCAAACTTTGTTATAAAATTTAGCATTTTAACATTGTTACAACGATTTAATGAAAAAAGCATCAGCGACTCAAAATAATTGCCTTCATTTCAGACCACGAACATATAAATATTCTCGTAACAAAGGTACAAACTCAACAGTGCCTCACGATTAATTGCACTTGTCCTTTGTAAAATTCTTCACTAAACCAGAGCGTTTTTCACGGAAAAAATTTAACAACTCATTGAAATGATCAATGGTGCCACAAGAGCTTTTGGATGCCTATTGATGCAACATGTCATTACAAAAATATATATAGGATAAACTAACTAATTCCGACTAAGATACGACTAGCAATTATAAGTTACTGCTATTTCTACGTGACTCGAGAACGTCTACTTAAAGACAGCAAATAAAAGGATACATCCTTAATTCTTATAGTGTAGCTTTGGCTCCTTAATGCTAAATAAAATTCAGTTACCATACGTTTACGTTTGTGTGCCTTATAATAAACGGAGAATCGGTGCAAAATAATAGATCACTTATAAAGTGTTTTAAAATCTCATAACTGCTTTAAAAACAAATGAACGCACATGCATTAAATCCAGCTGAACTTCATTACCCACTCCACGGCTGCTCACAAAATATTCCAAAATATGAATACAATTTGTTTACCAAGAAGAGAAAGTTATCAATTGAAGAGAAGTCAGAACATTCACGCACAAGTCCGTTCAGGTCACACTGAATTTGCAGCAAATATTTTTGGATTAACATCAGTAGGCCACAGTTTTGTCAAACATGCAGTGGAGCTCCCACGATTCCAGGCAGATGTGATTCGCACTTTTTTTAGGCAACTACATTATTGACCCCTCAATTGCTGAAGGGTTAGATTAGATTATAAGTTAGTTTAAGCCTCCTTAACCACAACATAGTCGTTCCAAAGAAAGGAAGGATGAAGGCACCATTTATATAGAGTTATGGGAATGCAGAATCTACGCACAAGGTGAGTTCTCACAAAAGATCCCCTTTGCTCAGAAACTGTACATTGAGAAGGATGTTCATAAAAAACGTTTTTTTTCCAAAAAAGTTGATTTATGAGATGAATGACAACATATTGGGTAAAAAGAAAAACAATGAAATGAGATAAAAGTAGAAGACGAAAGTAACAGGTGCTGAAAAACAAGACAGCACTGAACCTTAACCCTACATAGACCACCATTCTCTCTGAAGTACATTATGAAAGAAATCACTCACATCGTTCTTATTTTCTGAATGCTTCCATGAAAAATTCACACTTACTGGATTTCATTTATGATAATTTAAGAGAAATTACCGTACTACTTCGTTGGAGACCCTAAAATTTTGGTCGTTTAAAAAGATGGTCAGTAATGAAACAAAACTTCACAATTTCACCAAAGGGAAAACCTATTTAACTCTCAGCTGAGGGCTCCAGCACACATTATTTGCTTCTGTGCCAATAAGCAAAGGTACTGTACAAAGATTGTTCCTCAAGAGCTACATCCTCTTGTGAAGCTATCAGTGAGAAAATGAATCTAAGTTTATCAGTAGAGATGAATCAGAAGGCAAGCGCTTACACAGAGTGCCCCACAAATATGTGCACACTCTCTGACTGCCCAATACTCTTTCATTTTATTTTGATATTTTTGACAAAGATACAAGTCTAACAAATTAAATCAAAGAAAAACATTGAATGTGCGAAAATTAAATGTCACGTTAGAAATCTCAGAGGTACCTTAATTCAAAACATCAAAAAATGTCGCAATTCAATCAAAAGCACAAAATACATGAGTAACCATCAGTCAAAGGATGAGGACATATTTAGTAAGCCAAGTCCTAACTTATTTTGGTTGCAAAGCAGGATGATCAAGGGCATGGAATAAGGAGGGTTAGCCTTCAACCGAGTGCATTGGGTATGATGGTCAAGGACCATTAAGTCTTCAAAGTCTCCAGGACTAGGATTAGATTATAAAAAACTACGGCTCCTCTAATGCATTCCGACCTTTGAAATAAAATTTGTGAAGTAGCCTGGTGATAAATTTAATATCTTCCGTTGTTAAGGATATTTGAAATCGGAAATTACATAAAAACGCGCAACATCATCAGTACATGTGAGCCAATAAACACAGCGAGAAGGTGTCAAAGAAAAAGCTGCTTCCGGATGTGTTTCTTTCTAGTCAAATTTGGTCCCAGTAAAATAACACTTATTCCTCTTTTTTTAAATGGTAAAAGCACCCTTAAACTTGGTTTGAGTCCATTATCTTTGAATAAATCGTACACGAACGTACAACGAATGCAAACTCATCTATATACTGAATAGTGGATGCAGATCATATGGTAGATGACTTAGACCTTCCAATTAAAAAGAAACTATTAAAAGAGAAAAATAATTAATACTTTAAATTATGTACTAACTTGGTAACATCAAAATTTGCTAAATCTATAGTTTTGCGTGATGAAAAACAAAGCATTGAATTTAATTAAACGATTCAATTCTTTGACTTCATCAGTTTGGTTTTCACTTACATGCAGCCTAAACTCCATTAAAATTTAATGAAAAACTAAATTGTCCAACTCTTCTTTAGAAAAACCTGGTACTTCACCCTGATGCAGAAACATCTTAATGTACACATTTTCAACTATGCACGGAATCGCTCCATGAATCTTAGTTTTGCCAATTCTGCAACACATTACTGATCGCATGACGTTTGCATCTCACCCAGACATGCATCACTAATCGAATAATTAAAGTCAACCACACTTAGGCCCGCGTCTTGATGAAACATGATGCTACAATGAGACAAGATGAGGCCAAGACAATATTGAAAAATAATTATAAATAATACAATAATACCACCCTATAATTTGGTAACTCTTACCGTCAAATCGAAAGTGCGCAACTTGGTTTACGTGTTAGTTAATGAATTTTGATTTTTTTATTGAACCATCATAATTTATTCACTTTGATTCAATTCTTTGTTAATTTTTACCCACTTTAATTGCAGAATACTTTTTGAGGTGACAAATAAATATTTGTTTTAGGAACTGAACTGTAGTAAGAAACTGGAACCTCCTCCTGAACACAACAGCTGCACGTAAGTTAATATTGCTAGAGTGAGTGAGACGCACACGCACCACGCTGCCAATTGGCCTGGCCCCCTGACCATGTACATCCTCTAGTAAAGACATTAGCTAGAAAATAAAGCTAAGATTATTATCCGTATAGATGAACCAGAGGGCAATCGCGATTAACCCTTATCAGCCCCTTGTGCCATATATGGTACACTCATTAACAATGCTAACACAATTTATTTTTGGTTGAATTTGTGAAGCTTTCTGCCGGATGGCAGTTCCGTCCCTATTTTGATGTTGGAGATAACCTGATGCCAGCGTAAGTCTAACAGTAGTAGTTTTGATGATGTCGGTTGAAGTTGAAGAAAATAAACAACAGAGCAATAATCTCAAACTCAAATTCGCGCAATCTCTCCCCCGTTTCTGCCGACTTGACCAGAGCGTTTCTGAGACAATTTTTCTAATTAATTTTTGCTCTACTTCTGACTCGTAAATTTCTTGCTCTTTTCACTCATGGATTATAAAGGCTCAGTCTTCACTAATTCAAGTTAAAATTCAGGCAGCTTAATGTAATATCTTTTTTACACCTTCTCACCTTGTTTCTTAGTTAATATTAATCCAGCTATAATTCATACATCTAATCTTTAAATTTTTTTCACACAGCTAATCTCAAAATTTCAGTCTTTAAAAAATTTGAATGTGCCATGTCTCTTCAATTAAAAAAGCCTTTCAAGTCTCATGAGTTAGAATTGTAAATGAAATCATAAAAATAGAATAAATAGCAGCATCAAAACAGTCAAGTTCCTGAATACATTTGTCTTTAAGCAAAAAAACAATAGCTAACACAAAGTCTAATGAACTATTACTTCTGTGTTGCTCTGAGTTAATCTGGCTTAAGTCAGAGGTGCAAATATGTGACTAGCCAAGAGACATTATATTTCTAGAGATGCACAAAAATATTCAAAAAAGTATACAAAACCCCAAGTGCTGCAACCAGAAATATGCAGTCGTGACCACCTGCAGCAGTTTCTACAAGCCGATGTCAAAAAAGTAGACATAGCCCAAAGTGTTGCAACCAAAAATATGCAGTCGTAACCACCTGCAGCAGTTCTTACAAGTCAATGTCAAAAAAAATTTAGACATAACACTAAGTGCTGCAACCAGAAATATGCAGTTGAGATTCCACCTGCAGCAGTTCCTACAAGCCGATGTTGGAACTGCAAGACCATGGAAGTATGAAGCAAGCAAAGCTAAGGCCATCAGCGGTGAGTCGTCTGAGCAGCAGGTCCTCCTTAGTTCACTTGCCACTGAAATAGATGAAATTCAATCAAACTCTGCTGTAGAGAGCATGCTTACAAAACTAATTAGCTTAACATAATTGGGACAATAAAACTCCAATGAAACTCTGCATCAGCAGTACTGTACATCAGAACTGCTCTCCGGTCTCCTGAACTCAAGTTTCAGTTTTGTTTATCACGTTGACTGCAATGGGTTAAACTAAAATTCAGTTTTCAACTCCAATTTACATTCGAAAGCTGATAAAACTTTATAAATACCAAACATTAACTGGGTCCATTAAATACTATTAATTTAAAAGATTTATAAAAATTTTCAAACAACCTACTGATGAGTCGTATCGCAGTCGTGTTAATTCTATAGCTTGATACAGCACAAAATGTTTGAATTCTCAAGTGCTTGGAAGAACTTGCAAAAATTTGAGTCAGAAATTAATAACACACCCATAAAGTTTTTGGGTATTTTTGTGGATAGATAATGATTTACACAGGATATAAATTCAGATACAAATTAATAGCCATATTTCACAAGAAACATTCATTAAAGAAGATCCAGCAAAACATAAGGATAGTTGTAAATGTGATAGGTGCTTCATGGCACACAATGCAAGACATCAGTCCAAGGATATCAGTAGTGAATCTGTCGAAAAAACTTGAAAAATCACTGAAAAAATTGTAAGATGCCATGTCTCTCCAATTAGAAAATACTTTCAAGTCTTATGAGTTAGAATTGTAAGTGAACATCTAAATCATAAAATTAGAGTGAATAGCAGCATCAAAACAGTCAGCTCCTGAATACTTTTGTCTTTAAGCAAAAAAACAATGTCTAATGCAAAGCCTGATGAATAATTGCTTCTGTGTTGCTCAGCGTAAATCTGGCTCAAGTCAGAGGTGCAAAAATGAAAAACGATACACACAGAAACAGGAGGAAAAAAAAAAGACATGAGAATGGAAACAAGCAAAGTGAGAACAAAAAGTCGAAGTCCTACAGTCAAGGTAACCTAACAGCATCACCAGCCCCCATAGCACGCAAGAGACAAACCTAACCAACCAAAATCTATAGCTCATCTCATGCTCTAGGGTAAAAAAAGGATCATAATATAATGAAGAGAAATGACTAGTTTATCTGGAGCATAATAAATGAAGGATAATTAGTTCTCCCTGCATCCACTGTTTGGAGACTTATCACTGCTGGTCTAATGACCAAATTTCCGTTTCCTGCATGGACATGACATGTACTTTAACATGACATGAAAATAAATTAAATTACTCCCTCTTTGTATCAGAAAGTAGGCAAGTAAAAATATATTCATGTAGTGCTTGAGGAGGCTCTTTCTTTCTCTCTCTCTCCAATGGTCTACTTAAATGAAAAATACAAGCAAACATAAGTATTTAGTCTTTCTTCAGGCCTATAGTGAAAATAATTCAGTAAAATATGTCAGAGTTTTGATTGGAAAAATCATATGTCAGAGTTTTGATGTAAAAAAAACATATATGTCAAAGTTTTGATGATGAGTGTACTTACCCTAAGAGGATTGTCTGTATTACCCCCAGTATTAGCCAATGCCTGTTCACGTTTGTCCAAATTCTCTTGATGCTTCTGCCATTGTTGAACTTTGGCCTGGTTACCAATGCCTCTGTTGGCGTTCTCTTGGGCTCTCTTCTCAGCAGCGGCCAGCTGCTTGGCCCGCATCTCAGCCTGCTCAGTTTCAAAGTTGAGTCATTTGGTGGCAGAAAAAAATTTGGTTAGTTAAAATTCAAAAACACAACACAAAAAAAATGACACAAACAGGAAAAGGAAGAAAAAAATAAAGAAGACATTGAACAGAAGCAAGCAAAGTGTGTTCAAAAAGAATTCCCATAGGCCTATTCACAGCTGAAGTAACCTAACAGCATCACCAGCCACCAAAGCACATGAGGAACAAACCTAATCACTCAAAACCTATAACTAATCTGATGCACTTGGATGAAAAAAAATCAGAATTGAAATGTCATAATTTGATTAAAGAAATGCTCATTCATTGGAACAAAACCCAACTACACATTACTGACTTGCCAACAACAGTGTTATAAAATTAACCTGTTATCCAAAATGTTTTGTATACTGCAAATTTGCATGAAACACAATATTGATTACTTTCAGAGACATTTTATGACTACTTTTGCCACAAGAGCCATAGATAATTGATCAGCTCTTTAAAGGCTTGTCAAATACAGTAGTTAAAATTTTGCAAGATGTTGCTCATAATAAGTAATGGAATAGAGTCAAGAAAATGAATTTAGAAATTATGAGCTAATCTTTGAAGAAATTGAAGCTCAAATCTCATGCAAATTTAAACCCTAACATTTCAGCATTTAAAATGAAAGTTAAATGCTGATCCTCTTATTTCAGTATTTAAATTTTCTCCTGAACTGCAACTCTTAACTTGAATCACACATTCTTGGATTGGATTAGATGTTAGTTAAAGCCTCCCTAACCACAACAAAGGCAATCCAAAGAGAGGAAGGTACCATTTATTATGGAGATAAGGGAATGCAGAATCTAGGCACAAGGTGCATAGAAACAGTTAGGTGAAAAATGAGTTCATGAAACAAGATAAATTTGAAGAAGAAAGTAGTTGGTGCTAAAAAAACAGGACTGCAGTGAACTGAAAAAAGATGATCCGCAACTGAACAAAAAATCCATTCTATTTCAACAAAAAGAAAGCCTACCTAACCTTAGGACCTCTACATATCACCCCTTGGGAGAGCTAATTCCCATAGATACAATAGTTGTATCCTCCTGAAGGGCCAAGGTTAGCATAAGAACTTCACAATTCACTTCTGTATCCCACCTCAGCAGCCCCAGAGCTAGACAGCCAAAGCTGGGCACTTGGATCAAAGAGAGCATTCCAACAAACATTTACACTCACATCGTCATACAAACTTCCAAAAAACCATACATCATTCCAATATTTTTTACTTAATTACTACTACATAATTATCAATGACCTATGTTTCTAACCAACAAAATTAAATCAATAGTTGAGCATGAAAATAAATTATAACTACAAAAATAACAATAGATAAACCAATTACAAAAACATTTTATTTCATATGCTATAAAAGGAATGACTACACAATGGAAATTTACCTAAATATACTAAATGGGAGTACAGGGTAATTGAAATTTTTTTAGCTAGTTCTAATGCCAAACTTAGGTTTTTAAAAGTTCAAATTTGTACAGATTACATAAATCCATTGAAATGAATTAAAAATATTGATATGAGGGTACTATATTGACAATGACTTTCTTCTTGCACAAGATATTCAAAATTTCTCCACTGCATGAAGAGTTACCAAAACTATGGTTTTATAAAATTTGAGTCACATCAGCAAATAAATGTTATTACACAGAGTTTTCTTCTCACAAATACTACACTGAATTAATAAATAAATGTGAGTTTAGAATGCACAGGAACATAACATAACATATTCAACAATATTAAAATTAAATGGCCAAAATCCCACAAAGAACTCAAACATTCAAAATATGTCATCAAAAATAACTGTATTACACTTCTCAGTTCCTTCTCCATGCTTGTGTTACAGTAGTAGTTTTATTGATGGTATTTTTTATTTTACAGAACCAAGGATGGAGCTGGTCTGTGGAACATTTTGATAATTTTACAATAAAATGATTAATTTTATTAACATTATCTTTGCTACTGAAATTTACAGTTAATGTCCTACATTAGCAAAGTAAACATCAGTATAGGTTAACTTATCTATACCAACATACCGGAGAAATATCATCACTTCCACCAGCAGATGAATCCCCAAAACATGAGTTACAAATACCCATTTTAATGAGTACAAATAAGGAAATCACCACTTTCAAGTCTCAAAAAGCTTTTATTTCTGCTATAATAAACACTTCAATACTTTCTGTCGGCCAGCCTGAAAAATAGAAAAATTACACTTTAACTGCATACCATATACTTAAAATTTATGACTTTTTATATGAAATAATTGCCCTAAGTTTGAACTAAAATTTTACTGAGTTTGAAGTTTATATGAAATCATTGCCCTAAGTCTATTTGAAAAAATCTAACAAGGTGAAAATTTAACCAGAAAATTAGAAGATAAAGTAAATGTAGTTAAAATAGATTTATTTGCTTGCAAAAAATTCAGAGACTCACTTTTCTTGAAAGATACACATGCTGAGTTTATTGTCTATAAAAATTTGCTAAGACTTTCCACATATTGTGTGCATTTTTAGAAATTGCGGTTACAATTAATTTGGTAACCCCTATGGGTTAAACTTAAGTTTAATATTCATCTAAGATTTAGAGTAAATAGCAAAAAAAAACAATTTTGAAAATAGCAAATATGAACTGGATTGTGTTTTAATTAAGCTTTGATTCACTATTAAAGAAAATTGAGTTTGTAATCACTGGTCCGTCAGCAGCATTATGAAAATTACCTCCATGTACCACTGGTGGCTCACACGGCGGTTAACGTGTTAAAGAACTATAGTTGCAGCCAGGCTTCAAACAATCTAGTTTCAGAGATGATTATTATCAAAAGGATGAAGAGAGCAATTTGTCATTGAGGCCTATATAGAATAAGATAAGGAAAACCAATGAATTGGAAAGGTAAATACCAATACTTTCATGACTTATAATTTATTCAGCAATGACATCTTAAGATTAAAAACATGACATGAATCCTTGAAATTTTCATTTTGAAAATGTTTTCCAATATACCATTTTGATTTTTTTTTCACACATAAATAACCTAGTTAATTAGGAAATGTCAGCTGAGACTCAGCTCATTATTGCTCTGTACAATTCAAATCAAATTGAAAATGTGTCGCCTAAAATTTTCTATACAAAATAAAGTGAACTTCATTGAGGCAAGTATTATATACCATAAAATTATGATCAGCCCCTCACCAAAAGTGTTGAAATTTTTATAGCATATCAGCAGCTTGCTTTCTTTACCACATAGCTTTATTTTTACACAAAACAAAGCTAAAAAATCAACAATCATTTATTGCCAATTTCAAAGGGATATTGCTAACTTAATAGGATATGCAGCATGGATCAATGTAACAATTGAATTAAACCATTTTCTGTAAAAGCAGACTAATAATAAGTAGGTGGAGAGGTCCAATAATTATTCATCACTCTTTTCAATCACTGTTTTCTAGATTCTAAGAAGCTCTTCTCTATGCTTTAAATCTCAGATCTTTAATTTTGAGATATTAGGGATAGTTTGTAAAAATTAATCTTCTCTATGCTTTAAATCTCAGATCTTTAATTTTGAGATATTAGGGATAGTTTGTAAAAATTAAGTTTTCATGAATTAGTGTAACACTTAGACTGCAACCACCAAATATTAAGTTCAATGTCAAACTCAAATTTAAAGTCAATTGTAGTAAACTATTTTGAAAAAACCAAAAATGAACTGGATTGTGCCTTCATTTAGCTAACAGTAAGTATTTATGAAAATTGAATTTGCAACTACTGGTCGGTCAGCAGCATTATGAAAATGACCTCCGTGTACCACTGGTGGCGCAGGTTGCAGTCAAAGTGTCAAGACTCCTTGGCTTCAGCAAACTTCCTCAATAGTATTTCTTTGGTCAAATTCTATCTTGCCATAATTTTCATACTGCAATTCTGTTAACACATGAAAACATGAATTCAAATTAGATAATAATTGATACTCAGCTAGCAACACGTCCTACAATAGATTGTTCGAGGCATAGGTCACACGTCCTACAAAATATTCTCTTGTCCCAAGTGTAGCCATAATGAAACAAATCATATCCTCCTGTGAGGACTAGCCTTCACCTCCCAGATGGTAGATGTACTGTAAGCATTCATTAGATGTCACAAACGTCGACGCCTAACCTAGCATTAAAAATCTTACAAGTGAGAAGTCAGATCACTCTCATGGCAGGTCTAGGTTTGCATCACACGATCTTCCGCAGAAGATAATAGGAAATGTCACACGTGACGCTTATTTAGTTATTGCAATCTCTGATCAGACCAAAAACCTTCAGAAATTGTGAAATAATGTGTTTGTTACTTTTGATAAAGTAGTGTTTACTTTTTTACACATAAAACATTTAAACATAAAAATTTAGCACTAAACTTTAAATGAATAGTTCGACTATAATAGGAAAAATCTCTTTTCTTCTATTTTTATTGATCTCTTCATTACCACAATCGTATTATATATTTTTTATAACCTGTGAATCCAAGGAGCGTACGCGTGTTAAGAATGCAAATATATGGACGTTTCTTTGCTAATCAATGCTGTTCGTCTCTTTCATGGTGCCTTCTCAGGAGATAGAGCTGTTTTCCAGAGAGAATTAGGTCTCTCACGTGGAAAAATTTCTGGGAATTAGCATTCATAGAGGGAAGATGTGGGGGGCAAAAAAATTAGAAGATAGTTGATATAAATTTCTGTTTAACAGAAATTTTACAGCCTCTTGGCGATCATAATTC
>JACJUY010001155.1:40902-65510 GCA_014220935.1 Platorchestia sp. MABIK
TATAACTATTTCTCACGCAATATTGTTAGGCAGGCGTGACCATGGATTTTAGTAGTATAAGGTGAAGTTATCTATTAACGTTATTGTGTCATAGTTTGTTTGTTCGAATGTTATTCTCCTTTTTTTCATACATGAAGTCGAGTGTTCACTCAGTGGAGAAAACTCTTTTGGAACTTGTACTACGAAAATCTCAGCTGAAAACACGAGAATTATGTACTCAAACTGGTGCTATTTTAGCATTGGAAACTTAAGGATCAAACAAGGCTCTTTATAATGCCATAAAATCTGTATACAAGCATGATCCGTACATGCTCATTTACGTTCAGCTGTGTACGTCTATACATGTCTGTGCACGTGCAACCGAGGGTAAATTCAAATTACTGAGCCTCTGGCATCATTTTTAGCAATGTTCAATGTTTCAATGTTCTCAATTGAATGCTTCAATGCTCGGTAATAAATTACTGAGACTGTAACTTCAATTCTTGTAGAACACACACTGTTCTCTGTTGACCCGATCTTTTGGAAGACGTAAAATTTTCGAAGTAATTATAAGTGTTAATTCGATGTCCCAAATTCGGTAAATGTTTCAGAAACACAAGCGGATGCAACACCTCAAATATTCCAATATCTTCTGACTATTTTAGAGACAATACTTTTCAATATTCACATTTAAAAACACACAGGAACTTTTATAATTTACGATGTTTGTCGCTCACGTGCACGACAATCTGTTGATCTGATGTAGCGCGATTATTTTAATTGATAATATCGAACAGATATAAATTTCTTTACGGTTGTACCCTTTGATGCAAGTTGCGTAAATGGAATACGTTAGATTTGAGTTAAAAAATAATATTGGTATTTTTTTTGCTAACCAAAAATAGATTTGAGGCAAGTCCAACGGCCTGACTCTCGTTATGTATTCGGAATACGTACTTTTACTGTTCATCATGCTTCTACGACTCTACAACTGCGTCTAGTAGTGCTATAGAATTAAGAACAGTTTACATGTATGTCACGAGCCAAGCTTCCTAGTCTATACTTGCGTCGACACAAAATCCCAAAAAGACAGGCACACCTCAACACATTATACCATAACCAGTGTACACGACCTGTTAAAAATGACGGGATTCAATATTTTACTTGAAAATTTTTTGCATATGTGGATGCAAAATAAATATATCCATCCTGATAGTACCCGCCATTAAAATATTCTTGTACTTGTGCACTGGTGAAACTCGTATCACAGATACGGTCATTGAGCGTCCTTGTGAGCGTCACAGAGAGACGAAAGGAGCGGACACCAAACAAATTTACAGTATAGATAAATAACCACACCAAGGGTATAATTAGGTAAGATGTGATGATTTGCGATAATACTAGATATTATGAGGTACTGACATCGACACATTCAACAATAACTTGTACATGAAAATTATTACAGGCACTCACCAAGATTCGTCACTAATGGCTTGTAATCCTACGTCTTAAATTTTAATGGTCTACTTGGAATTCTCTTCGAATACAAGACCTGTTTACAAGGTCATAAATTTAAGACACAGTACACCTCGTGCGATTCCCCAAATATACTCTCACACACTACGTCCTGATGCGCAATCGTTACTCTCAACAACGCGTGATAAGAATTCGATTTCTATTTTAAGTATTAGTGATCAGTTTCTAGGTTGAGACCTAAATACTGAATGATCAATTTACTATCTTTCCCAATTAAGAGTATCAGCTATTAGAATGTGAAATTAAAAATAAAAATCCTTACTTGCGCGTAAGGAACGTTAAAAAAACACATTTTACATGATGAAACTTGAAATTTTTTTTTTACCTAAAACGGTAAACAGTGATTGCATTCATTACGCAGATAACTTCAATCTCTCCCACAGCTTTATTTCAGCTGTTTATTCATTTGACTTTATTGCGACATCAGTTTTCAATTTGAACACTTACTGCTGCGTCCAAATTTGTTGAAACTGCCCAGGATGTCAAATTTGTTGAACGATGTTTCCGCCTGCAGATGAAGAGAACATCACCATACTCTCCACCGCAACGTAGAATTATACTATTTTTAATGGACCTAGTTAATGTTTGGTGTTTATAAAATTGCTAACAACTTTTGATTTCAAATTTGAGTTAAAAATTGAACTTCAGTTTAACCCACCGCAGTTAAGTGTTCCCCTTTCACTTGGAGGGCAAATCACTGCATATTTTAAGACTTCCATTTTCACGTACTGTACACCTACTATAATAATAATAATTATTTTAAAATCCCTTCATGGAATGTTTGATCAATTCAACACACCGGAGATGCTGTTGATGCTACTACATTCTTCTAAATTAAATGCGGCCCTTTAAAAAGCGTTGATTTTTTCTATCTAGCTTATACGTTAGTGACTGCTGAACTCTTTGATTTAACAATCTGCGAAACAAAAATTAATCCCAACTAACTTCAGAATATATTTCTTCTCTGACAAAGTCAATGATATTCACTCAAATATTTTTATAGATTATCCCATTTATTTACGCGTCATCGTGCACAAAGCATACTTCTTTTCAAAAAGTGACTTCCCAAATTAAGGATACAAAACATTTCAAAGCGGATCATGTTTCAACATACGACCCGTATATACGTGTTATTGTCGGTTATTAATTGGTTCTATTTATTTTTGTTACACAGATGCTTCAATCAATACTGTATAATAAAACGCAAGGTGTCTCCTCAAATTTATAAATGAATAAGTTCATATATTTTTTGAGCGTAATTTCTACTTTATTATTACTATGGATCTCATTGATCATATTAAATTGATTGGTCCGTCTCTCTGCTCACAAGGACGCTCAATGACCGTATCTGTGATACGAGTTTCACCAGTGCACAAGTACAAGAATATTTTAATGGCGGGTACTATTGGGATGGATATATTTGTTTGGCATCCACACCTGGAAGATTTATTTAATCGCGGGTACTATTGGGATGGATATATTTGTTTGGCATCCATATCTGGAGGATTTATTTAATCGCGGGTTCTATTGGGATTGATATATTGGTTTGGCATCCACAGCTGGAAGACATGTCTAAAGGAAATATCGAATCCCGTCATTTCTGACGGGTCGTGTGAAATAAATTCAGGTAGACGTACGCAGCTATCACTTTTTCGCTTGCATCGAAACGAAACTTCAGTCGCGTGAGACACCGAGCCTTAGAGAGGCGATGAAAATAAAGCTGAATGGTGCAGACAAGCGTGTATTGAGTTACTCGCCATATTCGTATGACCTCTAGAATTACATACAAAACACGTATGCTTCAGTTACGGATATATAGATGACAAATGGGAGACGGAGCACTCATACTAAACTGGTGGGATTGTGTTATTAACGAGGGTTAATATGCTAACCCAACGTCTCCTAGGGAAAATGTTCTAGGACAGAATGTGTTGCATAAATAAATGTTGCAACATGAAAATTGCGTGATGGAGATCACGAGACATCAATTGACGTCATGTTGCGTTGCAAACTCATGCACCCTATGCTTTCGTGCAAAGGGCTACAACATTATAAAGACAAACTTTGTCAGCATCGTATCATTAGACGGTGGGACGAGTGACAGCTTTCGTAACAGACAGCATTGCACTGCACGCGATATCTGAGTTCTATAGAGCTGAACTAGTCGGTGGTTTGCTTCAGTCGCAACCTTATAAGAAACTTAACACGTTGACTACGCATTGGGACATATGTGTAGCACTAGGTAAAATGCACTTTCTCATACCGGTGCAAATGAATTGTTTTTTCAATATTTTCACAACCTTTATCAAAATTTATTTTAGTATACGAGGTAAAATATTATCGTGCAATTATACTTGTCACACTTTTTAGGAAGGACAAGAACGGATTTGAGCAGCACAGTCGGGTTTTCCAATTCTGCTTCTCACAACCTAACCGAACCAACCGTTGCAACCGCACAAACGTAGTCAACGTGTTCAAAATTAATAAAGTTCCGGGGAAATTTATTATTTCTACTAAAAAAACGTTTTGAGGCTCCGCTGCATTAGTAGTTCAAAAAATAAATCATTATTTCAGTGAAATTTCATGAAGAGAAAAGCTAAAATTGGTGCCAGCGAATTTTTGAGGTTCCCTTTATCAAGTTCTCTTCATCAAGTTATCAAAAACAAAAATTGGGGCCCACGAATTTTTGAGGTTTCCTTTGCTAAGATTTACGGACATAATGATTTATTTTTTGAACTGACGATGGATCAGGACTCCAAAACTGTTTCTCAGTGAATATAATTCCTGTTCTCGATATTTTCTTCATTTCAAAGTTTCTGATATCCAAGTTCATCACAGCGAGGTGCGTAACGGGGATATAAGGCTACGTACAATATTGAATGCCGGGCTCAATATTACTGCGGAAAATACAGTTTACAAGCTTACTAGGGACATGGGTGTTACGATACTTATGTGTGTGTTTCAACTCAATCATTCGTTTCGACTAGTGACATGGGTATTATGATACTACTAACTACTTCTACCATTACGATACTACTACTACGTACTAACTAAGGATCATAATTTTAAGATATTTTAAAAACCATTGATGTACTTTTTGCATCATCTTTATTGGAAAAAAACTGTTTTTCTTTTTTCTTTCTTTATTCCTTCGCTTGAGACTAAGATGGTCGTGACAGAGAGGCCCCACACGAACAAGAGGCCTTTGAGTCCTTCAACAACGTGAGCGGCATGAGTGTTCTGTAATTAGGAGGTTGAAGAAGCAGATGAAGCAATTACTATCAGTGTGTTTGTATATTGTATTCGTCATCTTGTCTGTCGGAAAGTCTTCTTACCATTTAAAAGTTTGGTCACAACACAATATCCTCTTCATTTGATACAGAGACTTGAAATTCGATCCCGGCTGAGATCCGTGAAAAAAATTCTTGCAGAGCTTTCTAAATGAATTGAAGAAAGCACTTTTCTTTACAAGTCACTCATGAGATGGAAGACAGTTGTCAAGTTATGACCACAACGTGCGCCGCCGGTGGCCACGGAGGGGATTTTCATAATGCTGCTGACCGATCAGTAGTCACATTCTCGATTTCCATAAATACTTAATTAAAGCTAAATGAAGGCACGATCTAGTTCATTTTTGCTATTTCCAAAATTACTCACGACAATTCACTTTAAATTTGAGTTTAATATTGGACTTGAGTTTGACCAATTGCGGTTAAAGTTTTAAAAAACATAAGAGCGCACGGGTAATAAGGTACGTGTAGTCGAAGTGAATCTGAAAAGCCGCCGTTAAAAATGGCACAAGCTAAAACTCAATGAAGATCGTCCATGCATGGTTGGGAGGAAAATTTAATAGGAGAAAAAAGAAAAAAATGCTTAAATGCTCAGAGGAAGATGCAGCAAAAAAAACTTCTTTTTAATTCCACGCACATCGCAACAATCGATTCCAATTGAGTTGTGATACGCGTATTGAGCAATGCTTGAAGAAAAGTTGCAGTCCCATACCCACTTGAGACCACAACGGACCATCATCAGTGATGGCATTCAATGCTATTGTGCAAAAAAGTTATCGGGAGGCTTCCTGATCTTAAGTAAAAAGGAGAGGACTAAAAATACCGTATAAAACATTTACTCGAAATAAAAATTGCGGGTAAAACAATATAATTGAACGCTTCGAGCATTCACTCAACTTCAACAAAATAAACGTACCTGAAAATTGATCAACTTTCTAATTCATTTCATGTTTTCTCAGGTACATTCATTTTGCTGAAGATGAGTGAATGCTCGAAACGTTCAATTTTTTTGTTTTACTTGAATATCATTGTATATACATTGTCGTATTAATGTACTAAATTTGGTGCTCCAAGAAGAACATGAGACAGCAACGGACCAGCATCAAGGATGACATTCAATGCTACTGTATCTACACTCTCTCTTATTAATGTACTACATTCAGCGGGAACAAGTTTCAAAACCACCAAAACACACGTTTAATTTCGATAAAAGAACATAACACCGTTGAATATTTGTAGCAGAAGATGAATTTCAACATACAAACCACCATGCGCACACTCACGCTCGTTCGACACGAGGAAGGTTGTCACAACGATTATAAATCGCATTAAAAAACCTGAACAAAAATATCTAAGTGCAAAAATTGTCGGAGGTTCTTTTTCATAATGAGTTTACCAGGTCTGTGGTACACGGTGTGCTGTGTAGTACATGGTGTGTTGTGTGGTACATGGTGGGCTGTGTGGTACACGGTGGGCTGTGTGGTACATGGTGTACTGTGTGGTGTACTGTGTGGTACATGGTGTGTTGTGTGGTACATGGTGTGCTGTGTGGTACACGGTGTACTGTGTGGTACATGGTATACTGTGTGGTGTACTGTGTGGTACATGGCGTACTGTGTGGTACACGGTGTGCTGTGTGGTACATGGTGTACTGTGTGGTACATGGTGTACTGTGTGGTGTACTGTGTGGTACACGGTGTACTGTGTGGTACACGGTGTACTGTGTGGTATACGGTGTACTGTGTGGTACACGGTGTACTGTGTGGTACACGGTGTACTGTGTGGTACACGGTGTACTGCGGTTTGTTCCACATATCAAAAAGCAAAACCGGATGTTAATGATCGTTCCAAGTTACTAACCAGTTAACCGAATCAGCGAGTTCCGTGTCTCAGGTGAAGTGTCCTGGTTTGCAGCTGTAAAGTCGGATATCCCAGTATAAAGTAGAATATCCCAGTATAAAGTACGATATCCCAGTATAAAGTATAATATCCCAGTATAAAGTACGATATCCCAGTATAAAGTACGATATCCCAGTATAAAGTACGATATCCCAGTATAAAGTAGAATATCCCAGTATAAAGTACGATCTCCCAGTATAAAGTAGGATATCCCAGTATGAAGTAGAATATCCCAGTATAAAGTACGATATCCCAGTATAAAGTACGATATCCCAGTATAAAGTACGATATCCCAGTATAAAGTAGAATATCCCAGTATAAAGTACGATATCCCAGTATAAAGTACGATATCTAAGTATAAAGTAGAATATCCCAGTATAAAGTAGGATATCACAGTATTCAGCTGAAGTTATATTTCAGTCTTCAGAAGGCCGAAGATCTGTCATCAGCATCAAAACAAATCCCAGTGTCAAGCAGGAGAAACATCCCAGTTTGCATCAGGTAAAATATCCCAGTTTCCATTAGGGGAAATATCCCAGTTTCCATTAGGTGAAATATCACAGTTTCCATTAGGTGAAATATCCCAGTTTGCATCAAGTGAAATATCCCTGTTGGCATCAAGTGAAGTATCCCAGTTTGCAGCAAGTGAAATGTCCCAGTTTGCATCAAGTGAAATATCCCTGTTGGCATCAAGTGAAGTATCCCAGTTTGCATCAAGTGAAATATCCCAGTTTGCATCAAGTGAAATATCCCTGGTTGCATCAAGTGAAGTATCCCAGTTTGCATCAAGTGAAATATCCCAGTTTGCATCAAGTGAAATATCCCAGTTTGCATCAAGTGAAATATCCCAGTTTGCATCAAGTGAAATGTCCCAGTTTGCATCAAGTGAAATATCCCAGTTTGCATCAAGTGAAATATTCCAGTTTGCATCAAGTGAAATGTCCCAGTTTGCATCAAGTGAAATATCCCAGTTTGCATCAAGTGAAATATCCCTGTTGGCATCAAGTGAAGTATCCCAGTTTGCATCAAGTGAAATATCCCAGTTTGCATCAAGTGAAATATCCCTGTTTGCATCAAGTGAAGTATCCCAGTTTGCATCAAGTGAAATATCCCTGTTTGCATCAAGTGAAGTATCCCAGTTTTCATCAAGTGAAATATCCCAGTTTGCATCAAGTGAAATATCCCAGTTTACGTCAAGTGAAATATCCCAGTTTGCATCAAGTGAAGTATCCCAATTTGCATCAGGTGAAGTATCCCGGTTTGCATCAAGTGAAATATCCCAGTTTGCATCAAGTGAAATATTCCTGTTTGCATCAAGTGAAGTATCCCAGTTTGCATCAAGTGAAATATCCCTGTTTGCATCAAGTGAAGCATCCCAGTTTGCATCAGGTGAAATATCCCTGTTTGCATGAAGTGAAGTATCCCAGTTTGCATCAAGTGAAATATCCCAGTTTGCATCAAGTGAAATATCCCTGTTTGCATAAAGTGAAGTATCCCAGTTTGCATCAAGTGAAATATCCCTGTTTGCATCAAGTGAAGTATCCCAGTTTGCATCAAGTGAAGTATCCCAGTTTGCATCAGGTGAAGTATCCCAGTTTGCATCAAGTGAAATATCCCAGTTTGCATCAAGTGAAGTATCCCAGTTTGCATCAGGTGAAGTATCCCAGTTTGCATCAAGTGAAATATCCCAGTTTGCATCAAGTGAAATATCCCTGTTTGCATCAAGTGAAGTATCCCAGTTTGCATCAAGTGAAATATCCCTGTTTGCATCAAGTGAAGCATCCCAGTTTGCATCAGGTGAAGTATCCCAGTTTGCATTAGGTGAAGTATCCCAGTTTGCATCAAGTGAAGGATCCCAGTTTGCATCAAGTGAAGTATCCCAGTTTGCATCAAGTGAAGGATCCCAGTTTGCATCAAGTGAAGTATCCCAGTTTGCATCAAGTGAAATATCCCAGTTTGCATCAAGTGAAGGATCCCAGTTTGCATCAAGTGAAGTATCCCAGTTTGCATCAAGTGAAGGATCCCAGTTTGCATCAGGTGAAGGATCTCAGTTTGCATCAGGTGAAATATCCCAGTTTCCATTGGATGAAATACCCCAGTTTTCAGCGAGAAGAATATCTCAGTTTGTAGTAGAAGGAATATCCGCTTCACGAGGAAGACAAGCTGTCTATTTCAACTCGCCCCACTCCTGCAGATTTAAATTTAGGTTTAAAAAACACAGCTGTATGCGAGAGCATATATATAGATTAATTATACACCCCATAGCATCTGTCGGTGCTGTGTGTCTAACATACGAGTGTATAGATATGGCAGGGATATTGCACTAGTACAAAATTGCAAATTGTATTGCAGAGACGAACTCATGCAGGGGCAGATTAGAAAGAAAAAGAAAGTAAAATATTTATTTGCAAAATAGTTGATACATGAAATGTAATTCAACAAGCAGGATTTTAAAGATTTCTTAATGTTAAGATCCTTAATTGATGGACAAACCATACAAGGTGTACGATAGCAGTGCAGGAGGTAATTATCTTTATGAGAAAAACATTCAATCTATTAGGTGTGTAAGTTAGTTACACTCATCCTAATCACAACAAAGGCGTCCAAAGAGAGGAAACACTGAAGGGACCATTTAGTATTAAGTTAAGGGAACGCGGAATCTACGCACGAGGTGACCCACACAATATCCTTGGCACACAGAAGTAATAAGTTGACCCATCTTCGGCCAACGTCTTTCTTGAAGGACATCAACAAATCGCTCACGTCCATCTTTCATTCTAAATGCTTCGACGAAAAGTTTACACCGTATTGGATTTCATGAATGATAATTGAAGGGAAATTACCGGGATATTTTGTTCTAAAGTGAAAAAATTTGGCCGTTACTGGATTTAGAATGAAGCTTATGAAAGAAGATAAAAGTTGAAGAAGTAAGAGTATGTGCCGATAAACAGGGCAGCTGTGAACCGGAAAAAGATGCCCCTCAATAAAACAAAAACCTTTTCTACTTCAACAAACAGGAAGAATTTCTGCCTAGCCTTCAGTTCAGAAAGATCCATTTTCCCCTGCGAGTGCTGGTGGCGTGGTGGACATTGCAAGATTGACCTCCAGGGGGCGGGTCAGCTAACATCCAGGTGTGTGAATCCATCCATAAATTACTCCATGCCAGTGACGGTAACGTGATCTGTCGTGAGGGGTGGCACGAGGGTTCTTTGGTGTCATATGTTGTTAATTTACTTCCAATAGGGCGATTCGTAGACAATCTTAATCGTAGAAGAAAAAGAAAAACCAGAGTAAAAACGAACATTCCGTTTATTGCATACGATTTGGAATTATTGAAATTCCATCATCAGTGCTGAAGCAGGAGAAGAAAGAAAAATTTCTTAAGATCTTAATTAAACACCAATATATATTCCACAAAATTCTCTGAATGTCTAAGAACCCGAATTTGTGTAATTCATACACAAACTTTTGCATACTCCTAATTCACACAAGCACACACGTATACGCTAACCACGTGCACCCAGTGAACAGTTCTATATATATTGTAAATATGTTATAAATTATTGTTATATGATGTAAATTTGTTATAAAATAATTTCATATGTTGTAAACATGCTATAAATTAATGTTTTATGTTGTAAATATGTTATAAATTTATGTTATATGTTTTAAATATATTGTACATAAATGCTATATTGTAACGCCACCCGGCAACATACAATACAAGAAAAAATATAAACGGAAAAAATGATTTATGACTCACGTGAATTCTGCCTAAGTCATACAAAGAAAAAAAAAACAGCGATTATTTGTAGCAGGATGTGAAAGAGTTCACAAGTTGAAGAAATCGTTTTTTTTCCGAGTCCAACGAGGATCATTTAACGCAGAATAGTTCTCTAGTTGAACGTGGCTGATCGACGTGAAGACTTGTTGAAATAATCCTCGACACAGCCAAGTACGTTTTGTATGGTTTGTCTATCAATTAAGCACCTTTACATTAAGACATTTTAAAAAATAAACGTGTTGTAATACGTTTCAAGTATCAACTTTTTTAAAGAAATAAACGGGTTTTCTGTCTTTTTCTTTTGTTCAAAATCCCGCTGCCAAGAATCCTCGTCAACGGCTTCCTTCACCGTACGAAGTTCAAGGATCCCTTTTTTGTGACATGAAAGATTTTAATTTGATCTTCACTGAAGGGTTCGGCCGAAGAGACTTACAAAGATAGGGTGAAAAAGAAGACTCGGGACAGATCGCAAAGCCGTTTATTTTACTGCGAGGAAGCCACCGTCACAGAAGCTTGCTGGCACTTCTTACACGCGTTAATATTTTACTGTCAACGAACACCTGATCAATGTTGGCCAACTCTATGTATGAGTCTTGGATCAGCTGTATAAACATTGTTGTAGCAACTGCTTTTCGAGAAGAAGGTCGACGCTGCGAATAAAGTAGGAGCGTGTAAGGTAAGGCTAGTTCTCTGTGCTATTTTAGAGCAAGAAATATATGTGTTATTCGACACGCTGACCGCGATATGTTAAACTGAAGTTCAATTTTAAATACAAATTTGAATTCAAATGTAGTAAGCAAGCTTTGGTTAAGTGTTTATGAATATTGAGCTTGCGACTACTGGTCGGTCAGCAGCATTATGAAAATGACCTCCGCGTACCCTCGCGGCTCAAACCGTGTACCGGTTTGTTAACTCTTTAACAGCGACGTGAACCACGGGTCGTCACGGAGGGGATTTTCATAAGACAACTGACCGACCAGTTGTCACGAACGTTATTTTCATGAACACCTTATCAAAATTTTATGCAATCACGATCCATTATTGTTGTCATTTCTCAAATTGATCAACTGAATTGACATAAATTCGAGTTGCATAATGAATTCCAATTTAACTCGTCGCACTCAAAGTGCTAAACTTACCTGGCCACCGTGGCCGAGTGGTTAAGAGCGCGCTCCCCACGAGGTGCCGGCAGTTCGAATCCCGGCGCAGCGCGGTGATTTCTCTCCGTTGGGAAAAGAGAGAACTCAGGGACAATTCCCCACTTTATCAAGGTGTCGGAAATGGGTACCGGTTTGACCGGGGGTAACCGTCATTGCTTTCTGATGTTAGTTATAAGGCATTTGAAAAACCAATGTGCAAGATGATATGTATCAGGCTTGATTGACTGGAATAAAGCATCCTTCCTGAGTTACGAGGAGGACTTGAAAGGAGACAGAATTGGTTGCCAAAAACGCTAGTGTTTTCATTTCCTTTTTTCATGCGTTGAGCGCTAGTTATTGTTACCAAAGTGAAAAAACGCCGGCATTTAGGAACAGGTTTTTCTACACACGGAACTTGGGCTACACAATACAACACAAGGACGCATTTATTACGACTGTTGACACTTGGACCGCAACGTGCGCCACTGGTGGTCACTGAGCGGATTTTCATAATGCTGCTGACCGACCAGTAGTCACGAACTCAATTTTAATAAATACTTAATGGAAGCTTATTGGAGACACTAACCAGTTAAGGTTTGCTATTTTCAATTTTTTTACTACAATTTTCTTTAAATTTGAGCTGAATATTGAACTCGAGTTTAACCCATTGCTGTTGAAGTCTTAAACAATGTTACTCGTCTCTGTTGCGCCTACACTTGCATGTTCATGCTCGCCCAGAGAACATAAAATTAGAGAAGTGTTGTTCAAAATGGATTTGTTTATGAACTTATCGGCGAAATCTAGGTTGTATTTTTTTTGTTGATCGAGGCTTTACTTCACTTATCAGCATTTTTATTGCATATGGACTTCTATTTTGTTGATTGAAGCGCAGGTTTAGAATGAAGTATTTAACAAGCGTTGGGTTGCGTTTCCTTGCAAGTTGCTATGGGCACAACTTAAAACGTTGACGGCGATGGGTTAAACTAAATTTCAATGTTCAACTTACATTTAAAATCAAAAGTTGTTAAAAATTCATAAACACCAAACATAAACTGGGGATATTAAATGCCCTTAATTTTAAAAGATTATTAAAAAATTTCAAGCGCCCCATCGACGGGTCGTATCGCAAGAAGTGTTAAATACCTCGAAAATCGTATATCAATTTGTTAAAGAATTGCATTTTTAAATGTAGTTTAATTGTCCCCAAAACGCAGGAACAAACTGGAGCACCAAGTATGCTGAAAGACCTTGGAAGATTATCTCCATGACAATCGGTCAGTTGGCTCGTAAAATACAGTGGCTGGAAAAACAAAGAAAGCTGTTCGTAAAATAGCTGAATAAACAAAGAAGCGGTTCGTAAAATAGTTCTGAAAATAGAGGAAAACTTTGGCAACGAAATAAGAACGACAATCGAGTTTTTTTTACTTGAATTTGTACTCGGTTTTAGAAAAATTCTGAGAAAATTCTTTAGTGATGAGCCATCTAAAAAATCACCTCCCTTAACACGTTCACCGCGTTTGGATAGGCTGCAAGTAGCAGAATAGGGAAATCGAAGGTTGGATTGGATAGGTTATAACGGTTGGTTTGGTTAGGTTGTAAGTAGCAGAATAGGGAAATTGACTTCAGCACTCGAATACATTTGTATCTTTGCTAAGAAATATGAAAAATACACTTTCACGATAACATTTCACCTCGTATGACGTGATTTTTTTAAAAGTTCGCGAAACATATGAAATGCCATTTATTTGTACCAGTACGCGAATAAGCAATTTACCTGTTGCTACACATGTGGCCCAATACGCGGGAAAGCGTTACACGTTAAGTGCGGCGGGTTAAATTCAAAATCAATGTTCAACTAAGAGTAAAGTTAAATTTGGAGATTGATTTTGAAAATAACGAACATTAAATAGATCGCGCTTCATTTAGTTTCATTACGCATTTACAGAAATTGAGGTAGTGACTGCTGGTCGGTCAGCAGCATTTTGAAAATCCCCTCATTAACCACCACCACATCGCACTAAAAGTGTTAAAATGGATGTCTAGTCTGCGATAGAATTAATATGGCATAACATGTAATTAGAATGGAATTCGGCTGTGAATTTAGTGATAACTTCCCCTCGTAGTGGATAGTTACTACGTAGTAGTAACTGGTAGTTACTATTGGTAGTTATTACGTGTAACCCCTCGGGGTACACTTAACACACTTCATTTGTTAAAATGTACAATGTATATTTACATACAACCGTATACTTATACTTAATTATTAATCATTAAGTGTATTATTATTGTTTCTTAAACCTTTAACTGTGCTGGGGGTACATGAAGATGCACCATTAAGCTAAGGGGGTACACGACAATATATAGGTTGAGTAGCCCTGCTTTATACTGATCTGTTGCTCAGCTAGCCATCGAAATTCATTTAATGACTGAATTTATTAGATGAAAAACCTTATAGAAGTTAGGCAGCACTGCTACTGTGAATAAGTTGTCCATAATTAATTTATAAACGTTACCTTTAATCGCGTTGGTTAAACAAATATACCTTGTTTGGCAAGTGTGCTGTTTTTGGTTAGATTGAAGTTCAATATTCAATTCAAATTTAAAGTCAATGTGAAGAAGTGAGCAGTTTTAAAATAGGTAAATATTAACTGGATCGTGCCTTCATTTAGCTTTCACAAAGGATTTACAAAATCAAGTGACTGCAGGTCGGTCAGCAGCAATATGAAAGTTCCCTCAGTGGCCACCGGCGGATCCCGTCGGAGGAAACGTGTTCTACGCTTTAATACAATATCATTGAAGTTTCAGTGAACATTGAAAACGCACATACTTACGTACTCACGATGGCCTTACAACAACTCTTTACGTTTGAATGTATTAATACATAACTTTTGAAATCCACGAATTCTGAATTTACCTTTTTTTGCATAAGTTTAAAAATACAAGAGAAATCGATTGATGTTTTTTTGTAGTGGCTCTGAAATACACGGACTGTTGCCGCAGTTCCTAATTTTGACTTAGGTTAAGAAGCAGAACACTTGTGTCCGTGATAAGCACGGATTATTTGATCATTAGTATTTGCCGGAGTGATTTGTAAAATTGTGACTAAATTTTTTTTATTATTCGCAAAGTTCATTTACTGTTATTTGTGCTTTGAACTGTGACTTTAAAAAATCTAAACTGCATTATAAAGTTGAATTTCTCAATAGTGTAGGAACTAAGAAGTGAATTGCATTAGTTTGTATATTCATCTAAATTTCATTTATTTGCAGAACGAACTTCATGTTATTTTCAACCTGAAACCGTCCTCTGTAGCATTTCACTGCAGCCGTCCTCTGAAGCTACATG
This sequence comes from Platorchestia sp. MABIK, assembly GCA_014220935.1. Classification (NCBI taxonomy): domain Eukaryota; kingdom Metazoa; phylum Arthropoda; class Malacostraca; order Amphipoda; family Talitridae; genus Platorchestia; species Platorchestia sp. MABIK. The sequence continues at coordinate 55,875 of JACJUY010001155.1, forward strand.
TAACCTTCACTGTGTGCGCTCACTGTGCTGCCAATTATTGTTACCTGCTTCACTGTGATGTCGGGAAACAAAACTGTGAATTAATGACTATTGTTTCAACCCGAATGTGTTCTGGTTGATTTTGTGTTCAGTGAAATATTGCTAAGGAATAACTAAGGCCAGTGATGCTAAACAAAGATGTGTGACGCCCTCACTGACAATAGATCTATGTTTTTCTTAGTAGTTTTGAAACTCACGACAAATTAGAAGAGGACACTAACAAAAATACAGTTAGGAACGGATTAATCGAACGCTCACGAAAACTGTTTATTTTCGTACTGTAACTAACATTAAGATATCACAAACAACTACGGCTTTTTCCTTTCAATCCACAAATACAGAATAGAAAAACAAAGGCAGAGGATGTCGATAATTCAAAAGTAGGGCTGTTACAATATGCTCTAATCATATTTTCACAGCCCTAATAATCACACACATACATGAGTGTGATTGTGATTTACACAAGTATTTACACGTTGTATTAAATCACATGTATGTGCTTTATTACAAATCACATACATGCGTAAGTGGGTGATTATTAGCGCTGTGAAAATATGATATGAGCATATTGTCACAGCCCTACTCATTATGTTACATGGTGACAGTGGGTGCCCACACTAAAGCTAAGCACTACGTCAAACTGAAGTTAGACGAATCTGAGCATCTTTAAAATTTAGCCCGAAGTATTTATCTTATCATAACTGCAATTTATGTTGTCATAACTGTAATCTTGCACAAGTGCATCGCTTCCAGTTTATCCAAGCCGTTCATGCGAACCAGTGGAGTGAATAAAAATTTAGCTTTCAAGTTCCTTACTAGCTTTAACACGATGACTACGTTGTGGGGCAAATGTGCACCACTTGGTAAATTGTTCATATAGGCAGCAACGTAAATGAATAACATTTCAAAACATTTTGTGACCTCTTTTTGAAGGAATTCTATTATGCGAGGAAAATATTATTCAGCACTTTTATTTTGTACATTTCTTACAGAGGATGGACACTTATTCGAGCAGGTAGTTCGATTTTCCCAGCCTTTTTTTTTACAACCAAACCAACTTCACGACCCGCGCAATCGTAGTTAACGTTTCAATCAAGTCTCTACAGCAAGAGAAAAGTGGGATCCAAGCCGGCACAATTTCCGTTACTGGCACTTCCATCCAAGTCAGTTCGTCTATTGCTTCGTGTGCACATAGTTCTCCGTCTGAAGGTAAATTTGGTACGAGCCTCTGGTAAGTATTTAAAACTTGTTTCCCATGATAAAACCAAACAGCGTATTAGGATTTTGAAAATTGCTCGATGATTCAGAAAATCGTCCCTTTTTTCTTGCCTCTCTTCTCAATTCTTCTTAATTGCTCTTCAAAAAATTCATTTAGGATGTATCATGGTTACGACAATGAGCATAAGTACTTCCCAAGTTCACTCTGAGATCCGGTCTTTGTAGTGGATATGAGGGATTTCTAAAACTAATCACTTTAGCATTAGACTTGCATTTTTGTTGTCACTCCGGCCTTCAGCTGAGCGTGATAGAAACAGCTGGCTGCCACAGCTGAGCTAATATATTATCTCATCAACAAAGGCGACTTCAAGCTATCTTTAAGTAATGTCTTGAGTACCTTTCAGATTTTCGAGCATTCAAATAAACCCCTGGTGAAGGTCTCTATTTTTACGGAGCACAAAAAAAGTACGTGATAGAGAAAGGCAAAATGTTAAAATTTCTGCAAGTAAATTTTCACGCATCATCAACAGGTCCAAAACAGCTTAAAAAATTCCAAACAAATGGACTCAAATTACCTTTCTATTCACATATAACTTTGCATCTATGATGGATATTTCGTAGCTTTGCTATACTGTGTAAGAGAGTCTTTGCCATTTTCTCAGCTCTCAACATTTGTGAATTATTGTCGGAAAAGCCTGCGCATGACCTTGCCGCTTCCACCTGTACAAACAACAACACGTTGCCACTCTTTGTACCATGTAGCGCGGTAGAGAAAACAAGACAGAGTCATTTCAATGGGGAAAATACACCTCTTGTTCAGCTAGCCAATAAAACGGCTTCATTTCGAACTCACTGGATGACGTCACCATTGCGACATGTCGTTAGGCCAATAGTGGTGCCAGAGTTGGGATGACAGTGTTGCCAGATGCAGTATAAGCGCTGCTATTGGTTCGTTGCCACGACGTCGGCATAGCCACACACACTGTCGACGAAAAAAAAACAGTGGTTTGACCCTACAATGTTTCTTCTACCGTACTATAAGCCGAGGCGATCCCTTTAACTTGCTCTCGAGATACCTTAAAACGTTCCCTGTAGCTGCCTGATCAGCATGCAGAACGTGACTTACAAAGGCATACAGTAAAAAGACTTCAATCATATTTTCTGAAATTCAACCTATTCCCTCTTCAAGACCAGCAGAAAGCGATCTGTCGCATATTGAACAGAGAATGTGCGCTGACTTTACAAACGGAGTAATTAAGTTCTCTCAAGATGCGCAAATAATCTAAGATTCAAAGCAGAACATTGAGGCATTTCTCAACATTCAGTGAGGTAGTAAGCTGGAACAAAAACTGAAAGATGCATGACCATCTTCTTACCTAATGATACCCTTGGTCTGTTCATTTATTTGTTTGGTGTCCGCTTCTTCTGTCTCTGCGTGACGCTCACAAGGACGTTCAATGACCGTATCTGTGATACGAGTTTCACCTGTGCACAAGTACAAGAATATTTTAATCGCGGGTACTGTTGGGATGGATATACAGTATTTTTTTTATCCACATCGTGAAATTTTTTCAAGGGAAGTACTGAATCCCGTCATTTTTGACGGGCCGTGTACACTAGTCATGAATAAAATCACTATTAGTTCCTCCAAGGGTAAATTTTGGATCACATTAAGAACATTATCTGCTAAGCCCATTGCAATCAACACGTTAACTGCAATGGGTTGAAATGAAGTTAAACACTGAACTCAAATTTACAGACAAATTGTAGTAAACAAACTTAAAAATAAACATTAACTGTATCGGGCATTCATTTAGCTTCAAGTATTTTCAAAAACTGAGTTTGTGTCTACTGGTCGGTCAGCAGCATTATGAAAATCCCTCCGTGGCCACCGGTGGCGCACGTTGCAATCGAAATGTTAAACTGTGTTGCTGAGGAGCAGATGGTGCCACTACAGCGTGAGGTCTATCGCCATGTATCGCCTACCCAGGAGCAGTTTGAGATGTACCTACGAATTAAATGTTAATCGCTAAATTAAATGTGTGAAAATAAGTAATATCCATTAGTAACCTAATCTCACGCTATAGTACTAGCTAGAGTTAGACCTCACGCTATAGTGTGGTAGACCTCACGCTATAGTACTAGCTAGAGGTAGATCTCATGCTATAGTGTGGTAGACCTCACGCTATAGTACTAGCTAGAGGTAGACCTCACGCTATAGTGTGGTAGACCTCACGCTATAGTACTAGCTAGAGGTAGATCTCACGCTATAGTGTGGTAGACCTCACGCTATAGTACTAGCTAGAGGTAGATCTCACGCTATAGTGCGGTAAGCCACACGCTATAGTACTAGCTAGAGGTAGATCTCACGCTATAGTGCGGTAAGCCACACGCTATAGTACTAGCTAGAGGTAGATCTCATGCTATAGTGTGGTAGACCTCACGCTATAGTACTAGTTAGAGGTAGAGGTAGATCTCATAACCTTGCCGCTTCCACCTGCACAAACAACACGTTGCCACTCCTTGTACCTTGTATCACAGCAGAGAAAACAAGGCAAAGTCATTTCAATGGGGAAAATACACCTCTTAATCGGCTAGCCAATAGAATAGGTGTCCGCTTTGGTGTCCGATTACAGTCTACTGACTAAGTTTCGCAGAACATGTAAGGTGACTGCCTTCTAAGCGCGCAGGTATGGTTTTATCAATAATGAATCGGCTATTTCTAACGACGCAAGAAGTCGAGCAAACTTCTCGAGTTACGCAGCGCCCAGAATAAACACCTAGTGTCAATAAGGAGCATCACAGTTGACTTAGATAGCTTAGCTCGAAGTTGAGCGGCCTGAGACAACTTGCATTAGGAGTTGATAGTTAACATGCAGTAGGTCCCACAAAAACCCGAACCGAGTATTTATTTTCCCGTATCAGTACTACCATCATAATCAGTAATACCTTTTTTATCGGTTAATTTTGAAAGAAATTAAACGCCTATGGTATTCTTATGATGGTATTAATGATACGGGAAAATAAAAATTCAGTTCGGGTTTTTGAGGGACATGCTGTATAGTAGATTCAAACCTCTGTATCGCAATAACAGGCAATTTGAAGCTCAAGTTACCATATACAACACATTTCTGAGTCATACTAAGTCATTTTATGTCATCATATGAAGCCATTTGATGCTAACATCAACCTACTTCATATGGGTAAAAATCGGTTCCAGTCTCTAACAATTTCAATACAGCATCGCACTGGCTAAATCATTTAATCTTTTTAACGTAAATAAATTGCAGTTTGTGTGAGATGTGCGAGCCTAAACGGACGGTAAGACTAAGCATATAAGAACTACGTAGAAAATAGGGGCTGTCAAAGTCCGACTAGAACGTATGAAGAAACGACTGACAGAACTAATGCACATACGTAACGACAGTCTACAGATGCTACCACATTAATATTCATGACAAACGAACTGCGCACAACACCTGCTAACACGAAGCACACGCTCAGCACGGACCCACACAGCCCATGAAGTTGTTGTTTCTTACCAGTGTGCGATCTCATACATATTACTGGCTTATTCTGAACTTATTCGGGCCACAAGTAGCTATACTCATATTTGACGATTGTACTAGACTTAAGCAACAATATACTTCTGTATCGCTTGTGGTAAATAAATTGTTTAAATTGTTTTAATTGTTGAAATGGTATTACTTGCATTCATCCATCAACACTTTGACCTGAAATGGTTCAAGTGAAGTCCAATATTCAACACAAACTTGAAGTCAGTTGTGGTACGTAATTTTGAAAATGGCAAACATGAACTGGGTCATGTCATCGTATAGCTTTACTTTAAGTATTAATGAAAATTGAGCTTGTAATTACTGGTCATTCTGAAGCATTATGAAAATCCCCTTCGTGGCCACCGGTGGAGCACGTTGTGGATGAATTGTTAATTAAACTGGTGTTTTGGAAAAAAATAATGACACCTTGACCTCTGTAACAACTTTCTACAATTTACTTCTTCTGGATTTTCATCGAAAAGGGATCGGGGAATTTACAATCATTAAGTTCCGAGCTCGAAAAAATGCGCAACAGTCACTCATGTTTTGCATAAATTTCGGGCTTCAGTAGAAGCGTCCCTTTATTTACTGAGAGCTAACCACTGATGCCCATAATTTCTGCTTCCTGTTACGATGACACTCCCTTCCACTTCCGGCATCACGTCATCTCAGTTGATCAATCAGAAACTGTGGGAAAATTTTGAAGCTCTAAATTCGCGTTGGGTCCGGCATCCAAATCGAGGAAAGTTAGGGTAAAAAATAACATGCGGTGGAACATGACAACTGAAAGTTAGGGTAATAATTAACGTGTAGGAGAACATGCCGAGGGAAAGTTAGGGTAATAAATAAATAGTGGAAGTTAGTGTAATAAATTAATAGTGGAACATGACAAGTGGAAGTAAGGGTAATAAATAACATGCAATGAAAAATGACAAGCCATCAACCTCCTCATCTTCTTACAGCCTCGAATTTTGTCAAGCAAAATGAAAATAAAAAAGACAAAAATGATGGACAAAATGATGACAAGGCAGCTTTGCAGAGAGAGCGGCAAAGGGTTTGGATTGAAGGTTAAGAGCAGAATACGGAATTCATGAGAGCAGCTGCCGATCACAGCCAGAATTTGTAAAAACTCCATGTAGTCGTGGTGGTATAGGCAACATTAAAAGTCCATCTACGGACTAGGCAAAACCTACGTTCTGTTTTCAAGGGAAAATCTTGAAGGTAGAGCTCCAAAAAATAAAATTTGAGCTCACGGTTTGCCGGATGCTGTACGCTCAAATTTACTTAGAAAGAAGCACAAAGATGGTAAACTTTTGGCCAGAGACAAACATGCTCAAACTTTTTAAAATACACAAAAATGGAAAACTTTGCCTACAGACTTACACTTTCCAACTCAATTATAAAAAAAGGACAACAATGGACAATTTTGGCAAGAGACAAACTTTCTCAAACTTGATTGATAAAAATGGAAGACTTTGGCAAGAGAAAAACATCACGTAAGTAGGCCTATTCGACAGATGAAATATTTACTTCAGAGGCCAGTTGTAGCACTGCAACCAAGGGCGATGTTTACAAATTCGGTCCTTGATCGTTGCATCGCGGAAAGGTGCTGCGTCCAGCCTCGGGTGTATGGTTTGTGAGAGGAATGGTTTAAGAATTTGCAGGCGCCACTCAGTGGGCATCATCTTCCTGATTGCAACACTGGGTGGGAGGGGGATCTATACACGTGTGGGAGCTACGGCAAAACAACAGATTATTTTGAGCCGGGGACTCATGACGGACTGACGTTGAGTTTTAATCCTCTTTTTCCCTGATTAGCTGTTTTATTTTCAGCGCCTGGGCCTCAGTATTTCAGGCTTCTCTTTATTGTGCGCTTGAAATCTGGCTAGAGCCTTAGGTATTTTTCACAATAAAACCCTTTGTGTGCTTGTATATTTGTTTGGTGTCCGCTTGTTGTGTGTGTCTGTGACGCTCACAAGGACGCTCAATGACCGTATCTGTGATACGAGTTTCACCAATGCACAAGTACAAGAATATTTTAATGGCGGGTACTGTTGGGATGGATATATTTGTTTGGCATCCACATCTGGAGGATTTATTTAATGGCGGGTACTATTGGGATGGGTATATTTATTTGGCATCCACATCTGGAGGATTTATTTAATCGCGGGTACTATTGGGATGGATATATTTGTTTGGCATCCACATCTGGAGGATTTATTTAATCGCGGGTACTATTGGGATGGATATATTTGTTTGGCATCCACATCTGGAGGATTTATTCAATAAAATTCTTGAATCCCGTCATTTTTGAAGGGCCGTCAACATTATTTAACTTATAATATTCAAGGGAGGGCAAAATAGAACAGCTCAACTACTGTTCACTAACCGTTGGATTAAAGATAGCTTTCCTAGCTTCTTTCTTTGCCAGCATTTAAAATTAATAACAAATCCCGAATGAATGCAAAATTAGTTGAATAATTCTAATGCTGTTAATTCGAGTTAACTTTATTAAACTAGTAATTGGGTTCATTTAAGTCCTGATGTCGAACTAAGCAAGCTAAACCAAGGCGTTATGGCCGAACTTCCTCTTAGTTACCGGCAAAGAGTTCCTTTGAAACTTCTTCATGAGCGTCATCGTTTGAAAGTGAAACCTGACCCTCACTGTGAGCTCAAAGTTTTGTTCAGAGCGTCTTAAAGTGTTGATCCAAAGTCAAGTCAAGTCAATAGTGTAGAAAATCGAGCCATGTCTTGAATCGAAACTCTACCTCCAGAGCATAGAGTCTTCTCCTCTCAGGGCCTGCGGAAGGCATGTGTGGTTAAATCGTTCTCTGTTCTAACTTCTCTTCGAGTTTGCAGCAGCGTACAGAGGGTAAAAAACTCAAGCACAAAAACCTCATTCATCAATGAAAAACCTCATGCATCAATGAAAAACGTCAAACATCAATGAAAAACCTCATACATCAACAAAAAACCTCATTCATCAATGAAAAACCTCATACATCAACGAAAAACCTCATTCATCAATGAAAAACCTCATTCATCAACGAAAAAACTCATTCATCAATGAAAAACCTCATACATCAATGAAAAACCTCATTCATCAATGAAAATCTCATTCATTAATGAAATGTTGATATAGGTGATACTGGTTGTGTAATTTTAATATTTACATCGTGAACTCATTTCATTTGAATTTCAGCGATAGTACTGAACGTCTGAGAGTTCGGGTGTGACGTACGAAATTTATTTTTGGAAACTTGGCGTCAAGTGGAGGCAAATGTGAGTTTTTGGAAGCAAGTGTGAGTTGTTGTTAATTTTTTTCGGGATTTCTGACCGCTAACTTCGTACAGAACACTGCTAACCCGCTCCTCTGCAGAAATAGCCTTCAGCTGTTTCTGTATGGAACAAGTACATTTCAGTATTGCGTAGATGGCCTGAAACTGACACTAAAAGGCAGTTTTGCCAAGGGCATGGAGCAATTTTTCAAGCAGAAGGATGGAGGGCAAAATTCTAAGCGAGACGCATTAAAATAAAAATGATAGTAAAGATAGATGATTTTAAAATCATTTTAATAAGTGAACGTTTCAGCTTCAAGCTCATGCCATTATCAACACCTGTAAAAGCGAATTGAAATACAGAAAATACGACATGGCTCAGAGTCACACCTAACACTACCGGACTAGAATGATACAGGTACCCTAAGCAAATTTGTACGGTCTCATGTAGAGGCACATTAGCAAAAAGATTTTCAACGTCGTACGAGACCATAAAACAAGGGGTATCTATTTTCAAGCTACTGATTTCAGCGACAAATTGTTGAGAATTCTTTTATATGATGATTTTAAATCAGCTATCTTCACTATCATTTTCATTTTAAAACTGGCACGAGTGCTCCAACCTAATTTAACGAGACGCACTAATTCGATCACGTGCCTGAAATTTACTCTGTTCATCCATGCACACTTATTGGTTGATATTGTGCACACTGCCAATACCCGCTCCTTATTGGTTGGCATTCTGCACACTGCCAATATCCGCTCCTTATTGGTTGGCATTCTGCACACTGCCAATACCCGCTCTCTCTCTCTCTCTCACTCACTTCCTTGACCTCAGCTCTCACTCTGCAAGCCGTCATGACAAATTAAGCTTTCAGTGATTGCTTTCAAGGGATTATTCTCTCCTGCTTGTCATGGTTTGTCTATCAATACAAGACCTTTGTGTTAAGAAATACTTAAAATTTTATTGATTGCAATTCATTTTATACATTAACATTTTATTTTGGAAATGGACTGCTTTTCTTTCTTGCTCTGTTGAAGACCCTCCTTTGTGAATACATATTCGAGCAACCTCGAATTTTCACGCAGACCTCATTTGTTCGCTTCTTAGGACTTGCTGGTCATGAAAGGAAAGGAAAACCCGTTCATTGCACAAAACAAAAACAAAAAAATACTTGAAATGCATTCCAACAGATCGGATATTTTAAATATTTATTAACTTAAAAGTCCTTAATTACAAGATAACCTACACGAGGTGGAAAAATAGCATTCATTGGGGGTGAATACAATAAAGTGGAATAAACAAAACAAATATCTATTCTCTCGGATATTTCACTTTAGACACCAGGACTGAAAGCTTGTAAATACGACTGATGATGTTCCCTGTATGTGGGTGTTATGGGTGATGTTCACTGTATGTGGGTGTTATGGGTGATGTTCACTGTATGTGGGTGTTATGGGTGATGTTCACTGTATGTGGGTGTTATGGGTGATGTTCACTGTGTGTGGGTGTTATGGGTGATGTTCACTGTATGTGGGTGTTA
>JACJUY010001155.1:68161-92749 GCA_014220935.1 Platorchestia sp. MABIK
CCATGAATTTACATCCTGAACCATGAATTTACATCCTGAACCATGAATTTACATCCTGAACCATGAATTTACAACCTGAACCATGAATTTACATCCTGAAACATGAATTTACATCCTGAACCATGAATTTACATCCTGAACCATGAATTTACATCCTGAACCATGAATTTACAACCTGAACCATGAATTTACATCCTGAAACATGAATTTACATCCTGAACCATAAATTTACAACCTGAACCATGAATTTACATCCTGAACCATGAATTTACATCCTGAACCATGAATTTACATCCTGAACCATGAATTTACATCCTGAACCATGAATTTACAACCTGAACGAATTAAAACGAAGAAATGCATGATGAAATTCCACAAACCGGAACAAAACATGTCAAAAATCCAGTTTAGTTTGAGCATTACTCACCATCTCTGAGGGATCAATTCGATCGTTAACAATCTTAGCAAATAATACCCTTGGTGTGTTTATTTATTAATATTCTAGTGTAAATGACCCGTAAAAATGACGGCATTCTATATTTTCTTTGAATAAATCTTCCAGATGTGGATGTCAAAAGAATATTTCCATACTAATGGAACCCGCGAATGTGGGTGCTGTGGGATATTTTAATCGCGGGTTCCATTAGCATGGAAATGTTCTTTTGACATCTACATCGGGAAGATTTATTCAAAGAAAATATAGAATGCCGTCCTTTTTACGGGTCATGTACACTAGTATATTAATAAATAAACACACCAAGGGTATTATTTGCTAAGATTGTTAACGATCGAATTGATCCCTCAGAGATGGTGAGTAATGCTCAAACTGTAAACAAGATTTTTGGCATATTTTCTACTTGTGCACTGGTGAAACTCGTATCACAGATACGGTCATTGAGCGTCCTTAATAATGAGCGTCACAGAGAGACGGACCAACCAACCAAGACGGACCGACTAACTTTAATGTGTTCAATGAGATTCCCATTGTAAAAACATAGGATAAATTACGCACACAAAATACATAAAAGTTTTGTATATTTATGGAGACACATGGCGTCTTTTATCTTCTTGCCTCATGATAACCATAATGTGTTTGCTAATTTATATGTATTTGTTTGGTGTCCACTTCTTCCATGTGTCTGTGAAGCTTATGAGGACGCTCAATGACCGTATCTGTGATCCGAGTTTCACCAGTGCACAAGTACAAGAATATTTTAATGGCCTGTACTATTGGGATGGATATATTTGTTTGGCATCCACGTCTGGAGGATTTATTTAATGGCGGGTACTATTGGGATGGATATATTTGTTTGGCATCCACGTCTGGAGGATTTATTCAAGGAAAATATTGAATCCCGTCATTTTGAACGGGCCGTGTACACTAGTCTATAAATAATACTGTGATTTTTGAACACTTTAGTTGGATTCTTTGTGTTAATTTTTCTAGTTAATTGCGAGTTGTCAAGTTTCACTGATTGGCTGAACGGCAGCATTGACGGATCGTTCGCATTGCTAACCTGGCAATTACATTGCGGCAGACTGCGCGATTTGGAGTTTCATTGCCTAGCTAAGCGCTGAAATTGTGAATGTAACTTGCCTCTGGTGATGTGTTTGTAGAATGGCGTCTCCTCATGCTTATATATTATCTGAAATTCACATTCATCGTCTACAAAGTCGGAAAAAGCGGGTATACATGATGAATTTACGTTCACAGTATATTATTAAGGGGAATTTAAGGGCGGAGAAACAACAATTTTGATGTGTTAATTCTTCTGTAAAAGATCTGTTGTCATAAAGAAAATGATTCAAATGACGTTTTTGGCATCTGGGTTTTTTTGGGTGACGATCTAGGTTTTTTTACATTTAGTGCACGGCAACGCCGCAACGGCAACGCCCGTGGGCCAGGGCTGCCAATGCTGGGGTTTTAACCCCAGATCTTGGGTTTTTAGCTGTCTCCTATGGTTTTAGGGTTTTTCTCAAAAAATTGGCAAATATCTGGGGTTTTCGATGCAGAAGTAACAAATTTATGGTTTTCTATAGATAATAAATTTGTTCAGTGATTGATGCAATGAAAATCCTGGTATTAAATTATAAAATTCGTTTTATTGAAATTGGGTGCATTATTTGCTAATATGTTCTTGTTGCATCTGCAGCTAGAGCGTCCAGCTTTTGTTCGATGCTGGTAACGAACGACCAAGCTCGCCTATGTTTCAAGATGGTCTAGCTTATGATGAAAAAAAACATGTTCTGAGATATGCAGATGAAAGTACTGATATTTCCGTGACTCAAGTTTTAGCGATAGTAGTCAGGTATTTTGACACACAGAAGGAGGATGTCGTGGATGCTCTCTTAGATAGTGTTGTTGTAGAAGATGGAACTGCTCAAGGATTTTATAAATCTGTGAAGTCATTATTGAGTGAAAATGACATTCCACTAGAGAACGTAATCGGTTTTGACAGTGACAATTGCAGTTCAATGAAGGGTTCAAAAAGCGGCTTTCAAAAGTTACTGAAAGACGATGTTCCCTCAGTGTTCATAATGGGATGCATTTGTCATTCGTTTGCTCTATGTGCAAGTCATGCTGTCAAAGTACTACCACCTTTTTTAGAAGCGTTCATGAAAAACTTAACTTCCTACTTTTCTCGCAGTGGTAAAAGGAAGCGTGATTTCACACAAATACAAGAGGCCGTCAATTGCAAAGTTCATAAAATTCCAAAGTTATCACAAACTAGATGGCTGTCTAGAGAAAATGTTATTTCGGCAATATTGGACCATTATTCTGCTCTACTTCTTTATTTTGAAACGGAAGCAAAAGCTGACAAATTTGACGGAGCAAACGATATTTACAAAAGACTTAAATCTCGTGGCACTAAACATATGCTTCTGTTTCTTCAATATATTTTGAGAAAAGTAAACAGGCTCAATATTGAATTCCAATCTGAGCATTTCAGAATTCATGTTTTGTATTCAAGCATTTCAGCAGAAACTCGAGAGGTTTTGAGTTACTCTGTTAAGGATTCTGTGTTCCAATCAAGTAAACTGTCAGACATTGATCCGAACAATACAAGTAACCACAAAAAGCTGAGTGAAAGATAATTATGTGGTCATACATTAGCTATTTTGATCAATGAGCCATTTGATAATTTGACTGAAAAAAATTCAAAAGTGATTGCTTAAACTTTAGTCGAACTCTGTAATAAGATGAGAAAGAGATTTTCCTTCGACGAAAATAATTTGATTGCAAAATTAAACATCTTGGATCCAATGATTGCCCAAAATATCGATATCTCGTTGCAGTCTATAATTCCTGTCGCTATTCATTTCCCTAATCTTGTACCAGAGAGCAAATTAAATGATCTTGATGACCAATGCCGAAGTTACCATATAGCGAGAGAAAACATTCATGTCTCAGACGAAAATCCTCCCAGATACTGGAACAAATTAAAAGAAATCAAGGACGGTTTTCAAAATACAAAATTTGGGCCTCTTAATTGTCTGCTTTTATGACAAGTCTAACTGTTCTGCCACATTCGTCTGCTTCGGTTGAACGAATTTTTTCCACTTATGAATTGTGTTAAAACGAAACAATCCAGTTCTCTGAAAGCAGAAACAGTATGAGATTGAATTTTGGCAAAACAATTAATTTCAAGGAGCAACAATGATTGTACTACTTGGCAACCACGAAAACAATTAATACGCGATATAGAAAGCGGAGCAATAAGTCACCGATATTTGGAGAGGCAGAATGAGAAATTACGGAGCAACGCTATATGTTTGACGGCAGCAACTGAGGAAGGCGACGAAGAAGAAGATTCAGAGTAATACAAGAACAAAGGTAAGCAAATTTCTTCATTAACACACTTTTTCGCAGATCTGGGGTTTTAAGCAACAATCTTGGGTTTTTTCTAGCGTATGCTGGGGTTTTGGTAAAATTCTCATTGGCAGCCCTGCCGTGGGCAACGCTGTCGCTGCGCTACGTCAGTCACCCTCTAACAGCTGTGGTGTGCAGTACACGCATGCTAATCAGCTCCTTAAACCGCGCATGTTTCTCACACGCTGCGACGTGTGTCGGACACAGCAAAATGTAGACGGTTTTACGTATAAAGTGATGGAGGCGAGAAATAAATTTATGTTATTTTACAAAGTCAAGGCCTCACTAGCGTAGCATGTTTTGGCTAGAGATTGCTTGCTCGGCATTTTTGGGACTGATTGTGCCGTCATTTCAATTCTAAATGAGCGTTTGTCCTTCGGATAATTCGTAAATCTAAAAATTCTGAACTTAACCATAACGTACATTATCATCAATCACGCGACGTTCATTAACACAACTAGCTTTTGCACCATCAGGATAATTTTTTGTTGAACACCATGGTGCGGATTGAACGCATAAACATGATACGGTGTCTTCTGTTATATCAAGTCTCAAAAATTCAATTTCTATTTCTTGGAACCTTCGTTAACTTTGTGCCTGTGCGTGGTAGCTAAGGCAACGCGATGTATGGATTGTTTTGAGTAACGGTTGTGGAAAATGAAAATGAATTAGAGATATGAAGAATAAATTAATAAATATGGGTTAGGTTGCTTGCTGGCTTGTCTTTCGCTACTGCCACCCTGTATACAGGATACCTGACCTCTGTATGAGGGCCGCAAGGGAGAACATCTTCATTGAATTTTATGAGGAAAACATGCTAAAACATCTCCATTATATTTTGTGAGGAAAACGAGGGAGAATATTTCCATTATGTTTTACGAGGAACAAGCTAGAACATCTTCATTAAATTTTTGAGGATAGCAAGGGAGAACATCCCAATTATGTTTATTTCGGTGCTATTCGTGAATAAAAAGCTGAAGTACATTTAAATACTTATTTATTTTCTCCGAGCTTTTGAGAACTAAGTTCAGTAGCTAGGAAAATGAGTGAAAACTTCATTTTAAACGAAATGCTGATTTATATAATTTTCTACGTTATGGCATCATCATATTTTGAATTAAATTCATACGAAAGTCATTCTAGTTCAAAATTAGAGGAACCTAAAAAAGGAAGGGTACCCCCATTGTTGAAAAGTTCAGTAAACACGGTACCCGGATTGTCCTATTAATATTTTAAATTGGACCAAGAACAACGTGAATTCTCGTTCTATATTAGTGATATACTCATATTAATTGAAATACATGAAAAGATATCAATTTCTCCTGTATTATTAATACAAAAGGTTCTTTACATTTTTCCTATCGTATCACTAAAATTAGGGAGTTAAATTCTTCTCTTTTTTTCGCTGACAGCGGAGCGTCAGCTGTGACAGTCAAGCAAGCAACTCTACGAGATTACTGGAGTTTTATTAGTTTGTTAGACTGTGTGATGTATCAATTCTTATTTTTTTATATCTACGAGAAAGTGATCGATAAGTGTACTATTTACAAGGTTAAAATAGATCGATACCAAGTAAACAAATTTTCATAACGAATTGACAGAGTGAGGTAATATTTCTCGTGTGACGCACTCTTGCAGCAAACCGTATCCACAATACGGAGTGCGGTGTTAGTTAATATGAATTGGAGAGAAAAAAGTGAACTTCTTTCAACGTATTAGAGAAAGACTTGGTTTCTCAGCAGTATACGATAGGAATCTATCCCTCTCTCTTTACTGAAAGCAGGGTGTTCAGTTTTGTCCCGTGTTCTAATTTAAAGTGGAGCGTGTACGGGGACCAATAAAAAAAACACGACCACAGGAGTATTATGAGTATCTTATCTAATAATCCCTGGGTGTGTTAATACCTAAAACAACCCTTTATATCTTTGTTTGGTGTCCGCTTTTTCCGTCCCTCTGTGACGCCCATAAAGATGCTTAATGATACCATAATGATGCTTTGATATAGTGAAGTGTGTTCAAGTGATGAGGTAAGAAGTAACCTGATTGTATTACTGTTGGGCTTCCAGTGCAGAGTGTTTGATCAAATGAATTGGATACAACGTCGTATCTTCCATTGGGTATCCACAAGCTTATCAATAATGCCAGGTCTCAACGACGGTTGTTCTTTGTCAAGTCACTACATACAGTAATTCATGCATCTGGAGTTAGTAGAGAATTGAGGCTAGCTTCTCACTTTTCCCAAGGGGAAGAAACACCGGACTCACAGTGCGAGGTCTCGAACACTCGACCACACCACCCGAAATGCAAGCGTTCTTAACCAGTCTACCGCGGTATTGAGGAAGGGTCAATGAAAATGGGAAAATTGTCTCTAGAGTGCTTGAAAACTCATTGCAAGTTTTTCCCTATTTTTGACTTATTTTCATTGTTATAAGAGTTGAAACGGCTAGTTTTGAGTCAAAAATCCAATTTCTTGAGTTCACCAAGACGAATTGGATCGATCAGGCGGTTGAGCCGAATATACATGTGAAGGACTTCAAAAGCTACAAGTTCAACTGAGGGCATGCAACACAACCATGATCATCGACAATTTACGGGAATATCAGCACCTCTGAATTAACTTGCATTTCTCTCAATCACGCTATCAATCCCAGCCTTCACTTGCGATGAATTACATGAATGCTCGGCCCTGAAATATAGATTACATGTTCGATTCATGTGCCTGATTAAATATGAGTCAATTAAAAATTTCGTCCGAAAAATGTACTGTAAGAGATGGTATCCACAATACGGAGTGACGCAGCTTAACGTTGCTCGACTCCAATCCCCAGTGACACGTGCAAATATTCTCGTGTCTGATGTAATGGGGGGAATTAGAGGCAAATAATTGGGATTTTTGGGGTTTTGCAGTCGTCAAAATTCAAAATCAATTGCAGTCACCCACTACTAGGGACATTGATAGGCACGAAACTTGAACATTTGTGCATCGACAACGTTTTAACGTAACAACTACCTTAACAAATAAATTTGGAGAATTTAAAACTCGAAGAATAATTTTATGTGGAAACTACAGTGAAGGTTATAGAACTAACTCATCATTGAAGCTGCCGTTTTTATAATCTGTTATTATTATCGTGCCCTTTGATTAAATGAGGTAATAGTTTAACACAAAACAGGTTGATTTCAAACATGGCCAAGGACAGTGATAGTGGAGGGAAGCCTCTCCACCACACCCAGTACTTCGCTGCTCTGACAGGTGATCTTATGCTTATAAATAATAATCATAATTTTAAAGCTAGCCCAATCAAAAAATTTTTTTTTACAAGTGAATCCCTATCGGAGAATGTTCTCCGCTTTTTCACAACATACGTGGCTACGAAGATAAAATTTCCTCTATATTTATTTAACCTATGCAATATTTGAGACCTGTTAACATCCCTGCCCGATACAATGGTTCGTGAAATAAACATGACTTCGGCTTCTGCCTGACCTGCGGCAATGGGTTGTGACTCCAAATGTGAGGGTGCTAACAATGTACCATTCTCTCTTCATCCTAAACATTCGACTAAGTATCCTTTCTCATAACCGATGTAGTCTCAAGTCTTCAAAGTTTTTTCGGAATAATTTTCTCGCTCAAGTTTAACATCCAAATTGATCGTAACTTTGATCTATGTTTTGTTGACCGCTAGAACAAAAAAATTATTTTCTTTTTAACACTCATTCCGAAACTGTCACCGCCTATATCTGCATTCATTTCTTCATTTAATAATATCTTAACATAATCATATACTTTACAGGAATTCAGTTTAAATTAAGGTATCTTGGAAATAAATTAAATGTGTCTAGTCTCCTAAAACATTGTATTCGTTTTGTAACTTATTTCTAGCTGCCCGTTTTAGACGTGCCTTCACTATGCTAATTCTATACTCCTTCGTCAAAATCATTTTGACTAGTGTAGAAATAACTAATATACAGAATATTCAGAGCTTAATACCTTAATCGAGACATTGTGCGACTTCCTTGACAAATACGAATTTCTCAATGCATTCAGCACATAGCCTTACTAAAATACAAGACAACAGTTACCTGTATACTTCATGTCTCTCAAAGTTGCGTACGGGCTAAAAATCTTATTGTGGAGTATTCTGTGAAAAAAGGATGCTTTATTCCAATCAATCAAGCCTGATACATATCATCTTGTACATTGGTTTTTCAAATGCCTTTTAATTAACTAACACCAGGACGCAATGAAGGGTATCCTCGGTCAAGCCGGTACTCATTTCCGATACTTGGGTAAAGTGAGGTACATACATTAAGGTAAGAGCACATTATGCGCTTCACAAATGAACTTGTTATCATTCCAGTATCACTGGGCGCAATCGGAGTGGGCACGATCCTTGGCTTCAACTCCCCGGCCTCCTACCAGTTGCGGGTAGCCCGTGCTGGTCCCATCAGCTCTTCCACCAATGAGAGCGCTGAGATTTTTGGCGCGCCCACACGGGCCGCCAATCTGAGCGCTGATATTTTTGGCGCGCCCTCACGGGATTTGTGGAACACAACCGCCACTAATCCGGAAGTTGAATTATTCTTCTTCGGAGCAGCCGATGTGAGGACACGGAGTCCCGATGACATCGTGATGACGACGGAGGAGCTGTCGTGGTTCATGTCGGTGTTCGCGCTGGGGGCGCTGGTGGGGGGCCTGCTGAGCAGCCCCCTCATGAACACCGTCGGCAGGAAGGGGACCCTCCTCGTTTCTGCCGTCCCCGCCGTCGCGGGGTGGCTTATGACGGGTGAGTTCTTCTGTTTGTGTTCTCTTCATCCTTGTTCTTCAACCTTATGACCTCTTCAACCTTGTTCTTTTGTTTGTGTTCTGTTTACCCTTTACATACAGTTTTTACTCATGCCTTGTACTTTTTGAAATTTTGTTTCAAAATAAGTGCATTTTGTAGGTTTCGGAAAGATTCTTCCAGTGTTGCTGTTGGGTCGGGTGCTGACGGGAGTGTTTCTGGGCATCAACACGTCGGCAGGCAACGCTTACGTCGGAGAAATTGCCTCCAGTGACATCCGGGGCATTTTGGGTGAGTCATGGTTACGAGCACAACTTTGTGACACTTTTCTTGTTTTTATGAGATATTCGTTGGGGAAAATGTATCTCTTCGGTAATATACACTGCAGGAACGAACGTAAAGTTTATAAATCGCGCTTGAAAAAAGACATGTTGTAAAATTAGGGGAGTTTCTTATTTGAGCATAATGAAAAGAAGCTTCCAATGAAGTTGGTCTGCGAGAGCTGTGAAATATGTACGTATTCTACCTGAACAACGTATTTGTATTGAATGCTTTCTCACGATATTTTCTCATAAAAAAAGGACAGCTCTGCTCTCTAGTTTCTCATTAAACTGCACATTTTTTTTATTTTAATGTTTAAAGTAATGTCCCATCTAAAGAAGAGGATAAAGCTCTAGCTGTTCATTAGACTAAGCATTTGTTTTTACTCCTAGACCATTTTTATTTGTCTTGAGAAGTAATATCGCGTCATTTTTGACGGATAAGGAAGAGCTTTCCAATGTTTCTTTGGTCGAATTCTCCATCCCAGGCGCAACTGATCTTGTGAGAGCCGCCCGAGTGGAAATTTTGTTTTGTTTTAGAAAGAAGTTATCAAAGCGAGCTCGAATGAAAGCCCTGGGAAAAATGTTGATTCTAGCAAGTTGTTTATTGAATATGATTCATATCATGTAGATGATGTGTAAACAGTAAATAATTTTACATTACGAAATGCAGCGTAGTTTGTACCAGACGAAGAAATTATAAAGTGTGTGCATTCATTGAAGACTCTTCTCATTGAAGTCTTCACGCAACAGATGAAAAGAACTCGGGTTGTATCCAAAATAATGATCTCTCGCTCCAGCAGCTGTGCTCACACGCTTTTTATTTGACCAAAGGCAGTTTTTCCGCATGCAACAGATCAAAAAAGTTTGGTTGTATCCAGAAAAAAGATCTGGTGCTCCTACAGCTGTCCTCGCACGCCGCAAAAAATTCGGTTGTATCCAAAGTAAAGATATGTTACATCTGTGCACACACGCCTTACATTTGAGCACACATCCTTGATCAAAAAAGTCGGTTTGTATCCAAATAGAAGTCTCGAGCTGTTGTATCCGTGCTCACGCGCCTTTGATTTGACAAAAGGCAGTTTTTTGTCTACGCAACAAATTAAACAGTTCGGTTGTACACAAAATAAAGATTTGTTACTCATACAGCTGTGTTCACACGCTCTATATTTGACCAAAAGCAGTTTTTCCGGACGCAACAGACCAAAAAGTTTGGTTCTGGACGCAAAAGACCAAAAAAATTTGCTTCTGGACGCAACAGACCAAAAAGTTTGCTTCTGGACGCAACAGGCCAAAAAAGTGTGGTTGCAGGCAGTGTCTTTGTGAACGCAACTGATAAAAAAGTTTGATTCTGGACGCAAGAGACCAAAAAGTTTGCTTCTGGACGCAACAGACCAAAAAAGTGTGGTTGCAGGTAGTTTTTTCGAGCTGTTCCTGGTGGTGGGGATCCTGCTGGTGATGGTGGTGGGGGCGTACATCAAGTGGCAGGTGCTGGCCGTCTTCTGCACGGCTCCTTGTGCCTTCTTCGGCCTCCTCATGATCTTCAACCGGGAGTCGCCCGCCTTCCTCCTCTTGAAGGGCAAGGAAGAGAAGGCTCGGGCTGCTCTTCAGTACTTCAGAGGTAGGTACAATGAGCATGTTCTTCTGAAGAAAAGATGGCTTAAAGGCCTTCTTTTCTCTTAGAGAAGAGAAGGCTCAACTTGATTTGACACATTCATTTAAAGAAGAAAAGGCTCGGACTGTACGTCAATACTTCAGAGGTACAATGAGCATATTCTTTCGAAGAGAAGAAGGCTTAAAGGCATTCTGTTCACTAATAGAAGAGAAGGCTCGGGCTGCTCTTCAATACTTTAGAGGTAAAATGGTAAAGGATATTTTTTTAAAGGATGTTTCATTCCAATCAAGCCTGATAAATATCATCTTGCACATTGGTTTTTCAAATGCCTTATAACTAACACCAAGACGCAATGATGGTTACCCACGGTCAAACCGGTACCCATTTCCGACACCTGGGTAGAGTGGGGAATTGTGGCTGAGTTCTCCCTTTTCCCAACGGGGAGACACATCGGGTGGCACTGCCGGGATTCGAATTCCGGACACCATCTCGTGAAAGGCGCGCTCTTAACCACTCAGCCACGGTGACCACTGATGAGCAGTTGTTTCTTTCAGGAGGTTGTGCACTTCAATAAAATTGGATGGCCCCATCGATTGCGTTGACCCTTGCTTGGGTAAATATATTTGTAGTAGTATTGTACCAGGTATTCTGTGTACGAGTAACTGAGTTGTTTCATACCGTAGATTGGGTGTGTGCGTTACCAGACGCTCCCTTCCATCAAATGTATGCGGCATACAAGTATGATAAGCGCATTCATGCGGTGCACACTGCGATAGGATTGACTGATTACGTTGATGGAATTTGAAATGAAAATTTCAACAGAGTGTTACCGAACAGTACTGCTAAGACCTCCCAAAATCAAAACTGGTTCAAGTCTCTAGACTCATCATTTGGAGTTTGCAACGAAAACTGGTCCCAGTCTACTCGAGGAAAATTCTTAATGATCAGTCTCCGACTTGGGAACTAATTACCGTGGAACGATAAGTGAAGTGTACGCAGATTAACACACTAGACCTAATGAAGCCAGCGTGCATCCTAATTGGATGAGTTTGTCAGGCCTGGAATTGCTACCTCCGCCGTTGAGTCGTAATGGGTTAAGTAAGGTAGCGGCCTTACATTAACTTCTCATGCAGTGCGAATCCGGGATACAGGACGGAGAATTTAGAACTTATTACTAAGTAAATTTACATTGTTATATTTTAAGAGAACTGAACACTTGAAATGGCTAGATAAAATTTCTGCGGTAACTGAGCTAGAAATGCATGACAGATTTGAGGGGTGACTAAAGTATGGTCAATACAAGTTAAGCAGAATAGGCCAAAACAGTCCTCTAATTCTAGGATACGGATAATGTGTAAATCACCAATCGTTGGAAGGTTTGTTTAGCTATTTTCGTTGCGAAATGTTATCTTTTGTTTCCAGTTTCAGGATTTTTACTGTTGGCAATTTCATTCGTGCGAAATGGTGTTAAGAGCGAAGGCCATTTCCGTCTGACTTGTGCAAGGTAAAAATTTCCTCAATTCATTCCCACGCTACACTTTGGGGTATGAAAAGACAAAGAAATATAGCTCATTTAAACAAATAATTTATTAAAATAATGCTTTTTTGAAAACTAATTTATTTATGAAATATCGTTCAAAGCCCTTCAGTCCCACTTCGTTATGTGTTGTGACCTCCGTCTTCTGAAAACATTTTGGATCTTTTCCAGATAAGCTCCACCACTAATGCAACTTATAAGTTCACCCACTTGTAACTTTTGAAATAATGCACCTATCGACTTCAAATCACTCTCTAACGAAAGAATGTTTATCTTTCGTTTGAGAGTAATTTGAAGTCGATAGGTGCATTATTTCGAAAGTTACAAGTGGGTGAACTTATGTGCTGCATTAGTGGTGGGGCGTATCTGGCAAAGATCCAACATTTTTTTACATTGCACTCAAAATCCCCCATTACTTTTCTACTGTAGTTATCTCACGATTGCATTTAAGAATGTTCACGTTTATTTTAATTCGATCACGGATATCCAGAGAAGGCGTCGTGTATACACACGGTTTTTAATACGTTCCCTGCGTATAGGTACATATGTGTACCACTAGGCTAATTGCTGTCACGTACCGGTGTAAATGAATGACATTTCATCTGCTGCGGTACATTTTTAAAAAATAACTGTTATTATACGAGGTGAAATATTATCGTGCAATTGTATTCTTCACATTTCTTAGGAATGACTTAAATGTATTCGAGCAGTGAAGTCGATTTCCCAATTCTGCTTCTTACAACCCAACCAACTTTTAACAACCGCGTAAACACATGGAATGCGTTAATACGTTAGCTGCGTTTGTGCGGTTGTTTAGGTCCGTTTTGTTAGGTTGGAAGTAGCAGAATTTAAAAGTCGTCTTTATGGCTTGATTACAAATTTTCCTTTCTAAGAAGGGGGGAAATATAATTGGACCATGGTATTTTAACTTTGACTCCATAGTCGAATTTAAATGATGCTAGTGAAATAATTGGAATACTATTCATTGATACTAGTACAATAACGAGCAATTTACCTATTGGTAAACAAATGTACCAACTTGCAGGGAACGTTAAGAAGCCCCAAAGGAAGAAACCACACGGCGTCAAGTCGGGGCTACTAGGGGGCCACTCCATTGTGTGCTCAAGCAAGCCCTGTGACATGCTCTTTAAAAACTGATTTCATGCAGTTCCTCACACCATCACATACGTGGCATGGAGCTCCTGCATGAGCATAGTATATTTAATGGTATAATATATTTAATGAGACAGCAAAAAACGTTCCACAAGTATAGCGTGGGGGTAAACTCAGAAAACTGCTAAATCGATGCTATGTTTCTTGTCTCCTAGATCACAAGATAATAATAATAATAATTATAATAGTAATAGTAATAATGGTAATAATAATAATTATAGTAATGATAATTATAATCCGTGTTGATTTTACCAGGGTTGAGGTCTCGCTAATACGTGGCAATTTTTTCACATGATTTTCTTTCAATTTTCTTTACGAGGGGCAGATTTTCTTTACAGAAAAAATGGAGTTTTTTCATAATTGTACCAATGGATGTATTCAAGGAGGATGTATTCAATGTATTCAATGGATGTATTCAAGGAGGCGATAAAGGAAGAAATTTCTTTTCTTCGAAATAAATAACTTCCATCCCTGTAATATGAATGAGAAACATCGCGAATATCGAGGTCATAATGGCTTTTTTTTGTTAGGATCGACGTTCAATTTGATCTATGTGTTCGTCCATACAAGGACAAAATCTTTGGACGTTCACCACTACATACATATCATACATAGGGACAGAGGTTACCTTACAATAGACTCCAACCTTTTTCATTGATGAGGAATGACTTGGATCTTTTGAAGATGCGTTAGCTTGAAAAGTTGATTTCAAATTTTGAAACAAACTTTTAGAGTTCGCAACCTTCCCATTGAGACCCATATGATTAGTGCAACACACACACACACACACTCACACACACACACCCAGGCATGTAAGGCTCCTAGATTCATTAAGACAGCACCTGTGTCTGCCTCGTTAGCGCAGTCAGTTTTGGCAGGAAGTTTTTTTTTGGTTGGAACTCCGTACCACACAGTTATCCCAGTCTAACTTTTTCGCCGGAGCATGTATTTTTTCA
Source organism: Platorchestia sp. MABIK (assembly GCA_014220935.1). Taxonomy (NCBI): domain Eukaryota; kingdom Metazoa; phylum Arthropoda; class Malacostraca; order Amphipoda; family Talitridae; genus Platorchestia; species Platorchestia sp. MABIK. The sequence continues at coordinate 82,418 of JACJUY010001155.1, forward strand.
CCACCCAAGCAATGTAATTACTTGGGCGGGGAAAAATATGCATGCAGGCGGCGAAAATGTTGGACTGAGTAGTTACCTGAACGAACACTGCATGTTGCCGCTTTGATTCAACATCCAATGCAGAAACGTCCAATGGATGGATTCAACATCTAGGACGTTTCTGCTTTTGATTCAACATCCATTAGATGGATTCCACATCCCATGGATGTTTCTGCTTTTGATTTTCTAGTTATAATCTGCGAATTCAGACTCATGATTCAAAGCGAACAAAAACAAAAAGATGTCAGAGGCATGCGACACAGTATCTAAATTTATGTATATTTTTAATGCAAACAAAGCACGTTCCCATACACAAACAAGCAGCCTGTCACACACTCCTGCAAAAATACTTGCAAGGCTCACTCTGAGTGTCGATAGGAAAAACAAGTGACTCAGCAAAGTGGTATATGATTATCCAAAGAATGTATCCACTTACCGGTATATGTATATATGATACCAAAGTGATGTCTCAACTACAAGATCCTTTCTATTTACCTTGTCCACTCTCCTGCTATTTTGCTATCATTATAAGCTTCGTTGCCGTGTACTCAGTGATATTTTTCTAGGCAACTTTTTATGTAACGCCAATATTTCTTGACTTCATGGCTCTATGAGTAGAATTTCATTGACTTTTTGCTGCTAGGACCACGCTTTTTAATTGACTGAAAGCGTGTTTTAACAAACGCGTTGTAACGTTTTTACCATTCGTTTTACCTCATTTACCATTCGCAACCAGTGCAAGGAGTCCCTTACTACAGCAATGTCATTGCGAGTGCAATAGTTTTCTAAGCGACTTGGTAAAAAAATGAATTCCGTAATTTTGTGCCTGTGAGAGTAGGATTTCATTAATCTTTGTTGCTAGGACCATCTAACCCGTTTTTTAACAAATCGAGAACGTTCTAATTAAACTTCAAAATTATTTTTAACTTTTTAGTTTGGAATTTCATCCTTCGTTCTTGATAGGTTGCCATAGAAGCCTTGCATCGCATTTGGCCCACAATTTTCCTACGATGGATTGTAACCCACCATGCCAATATAATTAATTATTCTCTAATAATTCTGAATTATACTCTAATAATTCTTAATTATTCTCTAATAATTCTTAGACACGAATGTCCAAGACCCGTCAAAAAATGACGGGATTAGATATCGGACCAACTGAGCTTTAACATGGCTTTCCCATGATTTGCCATGCGATTCTATGGCTTCCAATACTTTGCTCAGTCTCAACTGCTGATATTCTATACAACCTAATCTAACCTACCAATACACGTGATGTTCATTCCGACTCTGAATCTGCTGGGTTAATGTACCGAAAATAATTGTTGAGTTGATGAAGCTTGTATCACAGAGACGCTCATCACACACTACAGGCTGGTGGGTATGACGCACAGACGGACGCGGCTCCTTTTATAATAGTGATGTCCCACAAAAACCCGAACTGAGTATTTATATCCGTATCAGTAATCCCATTATAAGAATACACGTATCATTAATATACCACCATAAGAATACCCGTATCAGTGATACCATCGAAATTTTTCTTTAAATTGAATGTTCATGGTATTATTATGATGGTATTACTGATACGGGAAAATAAATACTCGGTTCGGGTTTTGTGGGACATACTCTGGTATAGATAGAGATTAACTATATTCTTTGGCAACATACATGCTTCGAGTGAGAAAATTTTGGAGTGAGAATACGGAAAGTGTTCACTCAATCTCTCGTTGATATCTGCCATGGTCGGAGATGTCCGATTGCCGAACGCACGTTTGACACTTGAGTTTACTTAGCACATCCATTAGAAATTTTAAAATTATGTCCAATGAAGCAAAGAAGCATACTGCACGAGCGTTACCTTTAATATTGGCTTGGAATACTGGCTTCACTTGTATATTTTGCAATTAACTTCATTTATCTTGGTTTAAGAAACATTAGTTGAATTATTCATATAAAACGTCAGTTCCGGGCCTTTATGTTGAATTCTGTCCGAGTAACTGTAAATAATTTTCATTTTCCTCATAGATTTTCATGATTTTCAGTGCCTTGTGTTGTCTAAATGTGTGATTCTTTGCTAACATTTGCAGGACTTGCCAGTCAATTCATCTTCCTTGAGCACACAGCTAAAAGATAGTTATATATTCAAATTCAATTTCGCCAAACAATAAATTCATTTAAGATGAATCTTCCCGAAATTAAATTTAATTTTATCTACAAAATGAATTTATTGCTCACTCAAAAATTTTTATATGAAGAGAAATGTTCAAGTGCATCGCAGTCGAAGAGTTGGGAAAGCACATCTAATTTATGTTCAAAGTTGACAAAAACAAGTCATGATGTATTAAAGTAATGAGGATGCGTAATGTATGGAGACAGACATGAAGAATATTGGAAAGAAACTTTTTTGGCCGATTTAGAAACTGAATTTGGAACATAACTATACTTGTTCAGTGACTTCACGTTCTCAGTCGCATTCAGTCGTTGCGCTTACAGACCACCGTATTCGATGCGTGGAGTCTTGATGGTAGTTCAAATGCCCCCACAGGGTGTCTACAAAAATGTATCCACCTACAGATATATGTATGTATATATGATACCGGTATTTGATTATCCAAAAAATGTATCCACTTACCGATATATGTATACATGATACCGGAACCATTTGATACCGATGTATGGTTCTGGTATCATATATACATACATCGGTCAGTGGATACATTTTTTGTGGACATCCTGTACTCTAATGCTTACAAGTGACCAAATTTGATGCGTTCAGTGTAATACCCCATTTTCAGTCAAGTTATATATATATATACCGTATTCAACCGTATTCAACCGACAACCGTATTTGATGCATTCATTGTACCAGCTCGTTCAAATGTCCCATTTTCAGCCAAGTTATAGTGTAGTCTTAGGCCTACATTTAGCTATATTCGACGTGTCCAGTGTAGCAGGTAGTGTAACATCCCCATTGTCCGCAGGGCCTGATTACTGCATTGAGAAAGAGATCGCAGATGTGCGAGACTCCCAAAAAGAGGCGCAGGAGGCCAAATTTCGGCCAGCAGACCTGAAGAAGCCGCACATCTACAAGCCTCTCATTATAACCTTCACCATCGGCATGTACTCCCAGCTGTGTGGCATTGAGGTCCTTACTTCCAACCTCAGCACCATATTCCGTGTACGTATGCCAGCCTCAGCACCATATTCCGTGTACGTATGCCAGCCTCAGCACCATATTCCGTGTACGTTTGCCAGCCTCAGCACCATATTCCGTGTGCGTATGCCAGCCTCAGTACCATATTCCGTGTTCGTATGCCAGCCTCAGCACCATATTCCGTGTACGTATGCCAGCCTCAGCACCATATTCCGTGTACGTATGCCAGCCTCAGCACCATATTCCGTGTACGTATGCCAGCCTCAGCACCATATTCCGTGTACGTATGCCAGTTTCATCACCATATTCCGTGTACGTATGCCAGCCTCAGCACCATATTCCGTGTACGTATGCCAGCCTCAGCACCATACATACTGCGCACGTTACAACCTCTGCACTCTTGTAATACTTTGGCTGCGGCAGGTAAAACTGGAGTGTAATATTCAAATGAAATTTAAAGTCAATTGTAGTTGGCAATGTTGAAAATACCAAACATTACCTGGATCGTGCTTTCGTTTAATTTTGACTGCGTATTTTTGAAAATTGAGTTTGTGACCACTGGTTGGTCAGCAGCCTGATGAAAACTCTCTCAGTGACCTTATATGGCTCACGTCGCAGTCAAAGTGTTACGTTTCTGCAATAAATTTGTTGTTCGTCAAATCCTGCAGCGATAAATGTGCAAGGGTGCACGCACAACCTCTGTAATGTATATAAATGATGTCGTTAAAAAATGTTCTGAAAAAATACACATATGCACGGGGACACGCGTATCTGATTTATTGATGCACTGCAAACACATGCCGTGCCTGGCAGATTAGAATGCAAAGTTTGCATGTATGTTGAAGTCGTGTGTTTGGGCTGTGAGGTGCGCTGTTGATTGTGTGATGAAACTCAAATATGCTCGCTCAACTGATTGGTGTGTTCGTTTAAAGAGAATTTTTTTCGTTTGTTTGTAATTTTGAAATTTTTAACGAAAATGAATTTGTTTGTTTTAAATTTTGAATGAAAATGAATTTGTTTTTTGAATTTAGAAATTTTGAACCAAAAATAATTTGTTAGTTTTGAATTTTAAAATTTTGAACGAAAATGAATTTTGTTGTTCATTAATTTTATCCGACACTGGATGTTTTCGATCTTTCACGCACCTAAATCTGAAGGTTAATCCTCTAGAGAATTGATAGTCGTCTTACATATACCACTTGAGGTTGTGATACGGTTCATCTAAGATAAAACGGAGAACCAGTGTAAAAATGAACATTTTTATTATTATTTCATGGCAAACGTTTGGGAACGTTAACGTAAAAATTCATGTAAATGACAGAAAATTGTACACACTCGCGATACAGCGCCTGGAACTTATTCTCTGTCTCCCGAGGTGACCTTCCTCGTTCAGAATTCATCTTTCTTTTCAACTTAATTAGATGCAATCAGAATTCAAGTCCTTCTTTCGATGATGTTTTGTTTTTCACCTTCATTGGAGAGAATCAGAATTAAGGTCCTAATTTTTTTCAACTTCATTAAATGCAACCGCTTTTACGTTCAGGTGAGTCACTTAACCGATTCGACCAGTTTATTTGACTCATGACGAAGTTTATTCATCGCCATAGTGTCCATTGCTCTTTTATGGATCTCTTACGTTGCGTGATTAAGTGAGAAATCCCTACGCGTGTTGCAGAGCGCCGGCACGAACATGTCAGAGAACACGAGCAGCATCATCTGCATCTTGGTTGAGATCGTGGCGGGTATGGGGGCCATCTTCCTCATGGAGCGGGCGGGCAGGAAGACGCTCCTCATACTCTCGTCCGTCCTCATGGCCCTCAGTCATGGTGAGAACTTCAAGCTTTACTTGAATGAATCGGTGCATTGCGCCGATATATATAAATATATATACATCTGTATCCGATATATATTTGTTCAGATACGATGTATACAGTATATCTACTGTACAGGGTGTCCACAAAAAATGTATCCACTGACCGATGTATGTATATAGGATACCGGAACCATATATCAGAATTAAACTGTTGTGTGGTTCCGGTATCATACATACATATATCGGTCAGTGGATACATTTTTTTGTGGACACCCTGTGTATATACACATAAATATGATTTCGTACATCACAAATATGCATATGGTTTCAGAACCATATGCTTCATTAGTTTTGCTGTAGTCACAATATCAACAAGGCTTTGTCTAGGTGAACTTTAGATCCGGGATGTCTTTATTGAAAACGAGTTAAGTTGTCATCTCTGATACTTCAAATCTATTCTTCACAACAGCGCCACTACATTCCCTAATTTCGATTTCAAAAGTGAGCGATGAGGCAGAAAATAAAAACGATTTTTTCCACGGATGAATAATTTCCTTTCAAGTCCATTTTTTTTTAAAATAAGACAATTTTGACAATTTTTGTTCATTTAATCTGTGCGGAGTGCAGAGCTTAGGTGAAGTTATGTCACATGTTTTTCTCTCGTCAGCATCAGTTTATTTTCTCAAAAAACATATGTTTGTGTGAGTGAACTGTCGGAGGACATTGACCACTGAAGCAAGAACAATGGAACTTATTATCAGCTTCAAATGTAGGCCACTTATCAAGTTGCATATCGCGCTCACAAATCAACTACGGAATCCATCGTGAATTTTAGTCATAATGAGAGCAGCTATATTTGTTTTTCTTGCCTTCGCCAGTGACCGAATCTTATCCAGAATGAGAACAGTCAATACTCGTTTTCGTTGCCCTCACCACCAATAGTGGTGCCCACCCTCAATATTATCCAGAATGTGATTCGTTTTAGTTACCCTAACCACCAATCGTGCCTCCCCCCCCAGGCAGCATGGGCGCGTACTTCTACCTGCTCGACGCGGACCGGGTGTGGACGGAGACAAACATCAGTTTCCTGCCCCTCACTGCACTGATCACGTTCGTCTCGGCCTACGGGTTGGGTCTGGGGGCCATCGTCTGGGTTTTGCTGGGTCAGTCTCCCGCGGTTACCATGGTAACAATCGTGCAGAGCGTCTAAGTCCTTGATTTAAATACTAATGTCTTGACTTCCGGGGTACACTCTCAAGGAGAGATTCTTTCTCTCAATCAGATTGTATGGTGCAAATTTATCCAGAATGCAGACCTAAGTCTTTCGTCTCGTCTGTCCAGGATTTTTTTTTCCACGAAAAAAATAATCCCATTTCTAGGTTTAGGCGTTTTTTGTTTCTCCTGTGAAACATTTTTAGAGTTTCAGTGTCACCACTGGTACCCTGCATCATTTTTTTCAAAAACCGCCCTGCATCGCTTTTGGAAAAACATCGCTTATCCCAAAATTTTCAAATTCTCGTATCTACTGGGAGACTTTTTTAGGGCTTCAAGGTCATCACGGGTTCCCTGCATTGCTCTTTCCAAAGTATTATGACCACGAGGTTGTGAGATCGCGGTGCTGGATTTATTGAGCAGTCTTTCGAAAATATTACGGCCCTGAGGTTATGTTGGATTACATGAGCATTCTTTCCAAAATATTACGACCCTGAGGTTGTGTTGGATTACTTAAGCATTCTTTCCTAAATATTACGACCCTGAGGGTGTGTTGGATTGCTTAGGCATTCTTTCCTAAATATTACGACCCTGAGTTTATGTTGGATGACTCCAGCAGTCCAGACCTAAATTATTTGATCTATTTCACCAGGGGAAATGTTGCCTCCGCTGGTGCGAGAGACTGCTGCAGCGATCACAGTCTCCCTCGTGTGGACCTGTTCCTTCCTCACCGTACTGTCGTACGAACACCTGCATGTGAGTACTTCACGCGCTTATTGTAGTCTTTTGTTACAAGTACTCTCATATCATGCACATGTTGTATTCTTCCATTGTAATAACTGCTGTCATATTTCTTATAATGTTTCATATGATCTTGTAATGAGCAAGAGACGTATCACAGCTAAGGGTCCTTCTTGCGCGTTCTTCATGAACTTATTGTAGTGGTCTGTCAGAATAACTGCAATCTAATTAATTTTCACGTTTCAAATGTTCATGTATTTCAAAACGAGCAGGAGACGTTCCACGACTACGGATTTTTTTGGGTGTACGCCGTCATTTGTGGCCTGGGGACCGTCTTCTGCGCCACCGTCGTCAAGGAAACCAAAGGCAAAACTCTTGAAGAAATCACGAAGATGTTTGTCAACGAGGTGGCCATTGATGCTGAGACGAGGATGTGAAACTAAAGATGTCGGAAACACGATGATCTTCTTTTTACTGGGTGCTCTTTTTTATGTGTCTCAGTGGAAAATACTTTCGCTGATGGACATGGAAATCGTCTAATCCCATCTGCATGCTTTCTATTAATGCTTCAAATTTTTATTTATATACAAACAATATATGTATTTATATATAACTATATAGTATGTCCCACAAAAACCCGAACCGAGAATTTATTTTCCCGTACCAGTAATACCATCATAAGAATACCATAAGCATTTAATTTCAAGCTAAATTATACGGTATTACTGATAACTACTGATACGGGAAATAATTGCGGGTATTACTGATACGGGAAAATAAATACTCGGTTCGGGTTTTTGTGGGACACACGGTATATGTATAAAACTATATATATAACTATATATATATTTATACCTCTATATATACATATATGAAGACTCAGTAGGTATGATAAGTGAGGCAACTATCTTGAAAAATTGGAACTAGACGAGAAATGAAGAAATATTTAAGGACGCGTTCCTGCAGGGATGTACTTCAAACAATTTCGATTGGACGAGAAATGAAATATTTAATCTAGTCTCGTAAAGGATAAATTGAGCGTGTATTTAGTTCTCATGCTACTGCCAAACAATGCTTAAAGATGATACAAAATAAGAATCTCTCAGAAGTTTTTATTTTCATGCTGAGTCTTCTTAAGGAAAAATTGTGCATTTGTTTATTTCGCTCGGCACGGCCAAGCAATACTTGAACATGATACAAAATAAGATCCTCATGAAAGTTCAAATTATCATACTGGATTGAAAGAGTTTCTTCCGAGAACAGCTGTTGCAATAGTAGGCCAGTCTAATATCGCATTTTTCGTTCTGTTCTGCAGTTTAGCAGTTCTGTATCTAGATCTGTTTGTGCTCAAAGATTTTATTGTTATTCTCATGCTAGTGTACACGGTCCGTAAAAAATGACGAAAGTTCAATATTTGCCTAGAATAAATCCTCCAGATGTGGATGCCAAACAAATATATCCATCCCAATAGTACCCGCCATTAAAATATTCTTGTACTTGTGCACTGGTGAAACTCGTATCACAGATACGGTCATTGAGCGTCCTTGTGAGCGTCACAGACACACGCAACGAGCGGACACCAAACAAATATCTAAATAAACAAACACACCAAGGGCATTATTAAGTAAGATAGTTGTTACGCTGACAAGCGTTACTCTGATTGCACCACACCTGCCTCCAGTATTGGAACGTCTATTTGTATTGTTAACAAAATCGCCCGGATCTTCTTAGAAGAAACTTTCCACTTGTTCATCGTTGTTGTTCGTTCGTGAAGTTACTGTTTGTTCGTTTGTTGCATGTTTCATTTATATTTTATGAACAGTGAACTTATTTTGGTACCTCGACTTAAGAATGATGCATGAAAATGGTGACATGCAAACATGACGAACATTAATGATATGAAATGTAAAGAAATGAAACTGCCTAATTCATTCACGTTTAGCATGTATTTTCTCTATAACTCTCATGAATAAAGAATGTAATTAATTTCTATCATTGTCCTTGTTTAATTTAAGAATTTTCTAATTCATCGTGACCAAGATCACACTGGTTAACTTAAAACATACTTTCAGAGAACTTCGACGTAATACAACAAAATTGTGAGAAAAATTCTGGTGGTATAGAAACAGTCTTGCCGGTTTTTCGATTTTCAAACAAGTCGTTTTAATAAAATAGTGTGAGAATGATATGGAAAAGTGGTGTAAGTTCAACTTCAAAACGTGGCCAACTTCAACTCGTCCAACTTAAAGTGAGTAGGAATATCCTACTGATAAATTATGAAATTGGTCATTTAAACATTATCATGTAATATAATATTTGTAGAAAGAAGATAAAAAAATATTTAAAATATATGAAATAAAAGATGTATAGTCATTTATCAGTAGTAATTTCAAACCAATAAATGATGAAATTGCTGGCCCGAGAAATTTCCAACTAGGAAATTTCTCGGTAAATCAATATTTGCAGCAGACCGTATCTACGATACGGCGTGAAGGATTAGCGTGATAAGTTGGACTAACAAGTACGGGAATTTCCCCCCTAAGCAGTTATGATAGGATTAAATGATCGGCGATGGGGAAGAGAAGAGAGTTAAATTTCTCCTTTATGACATATTACTGATAGCTGAGCGGTGACACCCAGCAAGCAAGCAGACAAGATTATTAGATTTTTGTAAGTACTCGCACACAGATTTAGAAGATAACCTAAATTAACTAAGAATTAATTACGGTTGAAAAGAACTTTTGGAACGCGCAGCTGCCTCACAACAACAGCCGTATCAGTGATACCTGCAGCGTTATCACCTGTACAGAAAGATAAGAGAGAACCTGACGAGAACATTTAACCGAAGCCAGCGGCGAGAAAGACGAAGTGTGACCAGTGTGCTAGCAGCGTGTGTCGTGTCAAGACTAACTAATGGTCAGTGGCGCAGCTGTAGGTCATAAGACGACTTGTGAGCAGTTTAGTGTTGAAAGTAACTAGTCGCATGTTGAATTTAAATACAGCACGGTGAATACTGTTACACGTCGATAAAGTTACTTGAGAAGGGAATCTTAACTGTTGCACGTGAATAAGGGGCAATAAAATAATATAACTATGAATAAATCTTTTTTGTTCATTTGAAATTGAAACTTATGCCTCCTACCAGTAAAACATGACTTTTTGTCAATTTAATGTTGAAACTTACGCTTCCAATAAATAAAACGTTATTGTTTCGTTAATACAGTATGTCCCACAAAAACCCGCACCGAGTATTTATTTTCCCGTATCAGTAATACCATCATAAGAATACCATAAGCATTTAATTTCATGCAAAATTATGCGGTATTACTGATTACTTCTGATACGAGAAATAATTGCGGGTATTACCGAT
>JACJUY010001155.1:107614-117812 GCA_014220935.1 Platorchestia sp. MABIK
AGTCTGGAGGCAGCTTTTCTCAGGTCTTGTGGAGGTCCGCGGCTTGCCGCTGGGATCACCACAAGACCATCAGCCACTTGGCTTCTCCATGACGTCGAGTACAGAATCCGAGGTGCAAGTTACGGGCGTTTCTTGCCAAAAAGAAATTCTTGCCAATTGTTTATTTTAGAAGAATAAACAACTTGACACTTTGACTGTGACGAGAGCCATATTTGATCACTAAGGGAGTTACCATTGTGTTGCTAGCCTCACTAGTCACAAACTCGATTTAAAAACATACTTAATCATAGCTAAATGGAAACACGATCAAATTATTGTTCCGTATTTTCTGTTTGCTAACTAAAATTGACTTTATTAAACCTAAATAGAATATTGAACTTCAATTTTACCCATCGCAGGTAAAGTGTTAAAGATGAATGTAAATTTGATGGCTTTCCGAAGGTGTGTGTGTTGTGGATGCTGGAGCGTGTCTGAAGTTCCTGCGCAACGACGTTCGGTTGTTTAGAGAGCGTTCGGGGTTAGAGGGTTGATGGCGGTTGGTTGATGATAAGAGCACACTGTACTGAACGTCCTCAAATTAATTTATGCTCTAAAGGTTACTTAGTTTTCTTAAATTGTAGATTCCTTAATGCTATATCTCCGTGTAAGAAATGGGTATACACTAATAGAGAATTTAACCTTTAAAATAAGTATCTAGAAGCTAAGTGAAAATCTGTTCGTGAATAAATGTTTAAGCGCAGAATTCAGAAAACGCACCAATTCTTAGAATTTCATTGAAAATTTTGCAGGAGTAAACCAGTAACATTTTTCAAGAAGCCTTCGCAACTTCTTATAGTGATCCCAAATCTGCTGAAGAACTTGAAGTTCCAGCTGTGCCGTCAGAGTGACGTAAATTCCTTGATAATCCGGCTCCATTTATTGGTGTGTGTGTCCTTTTGTACGTCGGTGCCCTCATTTCTGAGGTTCTACAGTCAGATTTGCTTGGTATTACAAACCCAACAAAAAAAAGTACACTAATTGATTAGTGTTAAAATTCTGGTTAAAAGCAAGTCTACTAAGTAAAGTCTCAGACGTCACTGAACTTATTCGGGCCCACAAGCAGCTATACTCAAATGTGTCCGTTGTACTAGCCTTAGTAACAATCTACTGCTGTATCGCTTGTGGTAAACAAATTGTTCAATTAGTTTGAATTGTTTAAATAGTTTAAATTGTTGAAATTGTTTTAATTGTTTAAAATGTATAAAGTGTTTAAATGTTTAAAGCTTCAAAATTGTTTAAATTGAACAAATTTAGATCCCTTCCTAGGCTTAAAGGTGAATTATTTAAATTAAAATCTCTGCCTAGGCCCATTAAAAATTGTTTAAATTTTACCTAGGCCTAGGAACGGCCTACCCAGTGCTGCTCATCGGACGCCTACTGACGGGGACGTTCATCGGCATCAACGGCGCTGCAGCCAACGCTTACATCGGCGAGATCGCCTCCTGTGACGTGCGCGGTGTGCTAGGTGAGGGTCTGTGTGTGTGTTTGTGTGTGTGTCTGTGTGCGTGTCTGTGTGACTGTGATGTGTGTCTTTATGTGTTGTGTGTCTGTGTATGTGGGTGTGTGTGTGTCTGTGATGTGTGTGGAGTGACTGCAAAGTTGTGTGTGTGTGACTTCAAAACTTGATGTGCGCGGGGTCTGGGTGAGGCTCTGTGTGCGTGTGTGTGTGTGTGTGTGTGCGTGTGTGTGTGTTTGTGTGTGTTCGATGTGTGTATGTGAGAGTGTGTGACTGCAAAGTTGTGTGTGTGTGAGAGTGTGTGACTGCAAAGTTGTGTGTGTGTCTGAGAGTGTGTGACTGCAAAGTTGTGTGTGTGTGAGAGTGTGTGACTGCAAAGTTGTGTGTGTGTGAGAGTGTGTGACTGCAAAGTTGTGTGTGTGTGAGAGTGTGTGACTGCAAAGTTGTGTGTGTGTGAGAGTGTGTGACTGCAAAGTTGTGTGTGTGTGAGTGTGATTTCAAAACATAAAGAGAAGTAAAAATCTTACCTTCAGTGTTCATCAGCCAAATTTCCTAGAAATAACCTCAACACGTTTTCTGCGATGAGTAAAACTGAAGCTCAATATTCACTTCAAATTTAAAGTCAATTATGGTAATTAACTTTGAAAATAGCTAACATTACCTGGATTGGGCGTTTATTTAGCTTTCAGTAAGTTTTACTAAAAAATGAGTTAGTGACTGCAGGTGGGTCAGCAGCATTATGAAAATTACCTAAGTGACCCCCGGTGGGTCACTTCGCAGGAAATGTGTTAAAGAAGCTAAAGAGAATTCAAGATATTTCCTCAAATATTCATCAGCCAAGTTTCCCAGAAGTGAACCCTAACACAACCCCTAAATAGAATCCCAAACCTCAGAAGTAAACTTCAAAAGAGGATTAATAGAATCACAAACCTTAAAAGCAAATTTCAAAACAACCCTAAAGAGAATCGCAGACCTTACTAGTAAACTCAAACACAACCCTGAAGAGAATCACAGGCCTTACCTCCAATGTCCAATAGCCAATTTTTCCAGAACTAAACTTCGAAACAGCCCTTAAAAAAATCCCAGACCTTAAATGTCAATAAGCCCCGTTTTTTTAAAGCAAACTTCATATTGGGAATTTCGGACTTTCCCTCTAATATCCATAAACCACGTTTCTTGGAAGCAAACTTCATAAACAGAATCCCAAACCTTACCCAATGTCCATTAGCCAATTTTCCCAGAACCAAACTTCAAAACAACCCTTAAAAAAATCCCAGACCTTACCTCCGATGTCCAAAAACCAAGTTCCTTCCCCAGGGAGTTTCTACGAACTATTCATCGTGGTGGGCATCCTGGTGGTGATGGCGGTGGGCACTTGGGTGCAGTGGCAGGTGCTGGCCCTCCTCTGCATCGGCCCCACCGCGCTCTTCGTGCTCCTCATGTTCTTCTGCAGGGAGTCCCCTGCCTTCCTCCTCATGAAGGGCAAGGAAGAGAAGGCTCGGTCTACTCTGCAGTATTTCAGAGGTAACAGAAGTAACAGAGGTAACATGTAACAGAGGATCAGTGTTTCAAAGGTTACAGTATTTCAGTGGTAAAAGATGTAACAAAGATAACAGAAGTAGCAGTATTTCAGAGGCAACTCATTCATCACAAGAATTTCTTTAAAATTATAAATAACCTATTGTTGGACTATCACATTGCTGAGGATGATAGTCCTACAATAGGTACGATCGTCCTACAATAGGAAAAAAACCTGCTTCTCCCTCTCTACTCCAGGTGCCCACTACTCGATTGAGAAAGAAATTGAAGACGTCAAAGAGTCCCAAAAAGAAGCGAAGGCCGCCAGCTTCAAGCTAGCAGATCTGAAGAAGTCTCACATATACAAGCCTCTAGTGGCCACCTTCACCATCTCCATGTTTGCTCAGCTCGTCGGCATAGAAGTCATAACCTCGAACCTCAGCACCATATTTAAGGTGAGGCTTCAACCTCAGCACCCCATTTCAGATGAGGCTTCAACCTCAGCACCACATTTAAGGTGAGACTTCAACCCCAGCACCCCATTTCAGATGAGGTTGTCGTTTCTGATATCTGAAGCCTATATCGTTTCTAACTTTTTCCTCTATGGAGAATTATAAAACCTTCCAAAGAAGGATGAAAATTTGCAAGCCTCACAAATGCTTTATGAAAATAGTGATGCCACTGCAGTGAACATCTCTCTCAGTTTCTACCGTGCGATCAAAGCGGTTGCGTTGCCTGCATCTTCAGGAGGTAATTGAGGTCTAGGAATGCGTCATTGACGGACGTCACATTCTAGCGCTGCAATCATAAAGGATATTATCCCTTGACTTTAAAAATATTGTCAACACTGACGCAATTAACAATTGGGAAAAACGAGACAGATTTGCCATTGAAGCACGTCCTCGAGGGAGACGCGTTCAGAACATACGATTTCCCTTTTATACACACAGAACTTAAGGTCGCACATACGGTGCAAATGTATGAAAATGGTAATTTGATAATGCTTTTCAACATTTATACACGCAGAACTCACGGTTGCATATACGGTTCAAATGTATGAAAATAGTAATTTTACAACGCTATTAAACTTTTAAATACACAAAAGTTTAAATATTCGGTGTGAAAGTATGAAATTAGTAATTTTAGGACGCAATTTCAGAGCACGGGGAGCGAGTTGTCAGAGAACGCGAGCAGCATCATCTGCATCGGGGTAGAGATCGTGTCTGGTGTGGCGGCCATCTTCCTGGTGGAGCGGGCGGGCAGGAAGACGCTCCTCATCGTATCCTCCTCGATACTCACCGTCTGTATGGGTCAGTTTTGTGCCGCTCCGCCTCCATTAACATAATTTAATACATTTTTAATAATTTAAACAATTTAAGAAATTTAAGCAATGTAAACAATTTAAACAATTTATACAATTTGGGCAATTTAAACAATTTAAACATTTTAAACAATTTAAGCAATTTAAGCAATTTAAACAATTTAAACAATTTAAATCGATGTAAACAATTTATTTACAACTTGCGATACAGAAGTAGATCGTTTTTTCAAGGTTAGTACAATGGTCAAATTTAATATAGTTACTTGTGGGCCCGAATAAGTTCAATGACCTCTAGGGCATCCTACCACCAACGCTATTCTTAGGTGTACGATTGTGGTTAATTCACCAAATTAACCAAACACGCACTTACGAAGCTCAGTTTAGATAAGCCTTGTGACCGATTTGGCATGGATTCCACGTGGTGGATACGTAAATTTGGACAAGGTCTTTGAAAATCCAGCGCAATGATTGTGCTGATATGTCTCCTGGAGACTGATTTGTGGGTTTCCTAGAGCTAAAATTTTAAGGCGTTTTTCAAAAATATCATTGTCCTTCACTCAGATGCGAAGGCGATGCTGATCTGTATCCTGGATACTACCATGTGGGTGGCGAGTAGTCGAAGGTGCTTTGAAATTTTGCTTTGAAAAGAAGCTTTGTCAAAAACCGTAAATTAATCAAATCGGAGCGTTGTGCTAATCTGTACCCTGTATACTGATTAATGAGGGATGTGGTCTCTACTGTTCTTTAAAATTTGGTTCTTGAAATGAATATTGGAATAAAACTGCTCAACTGCAATGTTTCTCTCAAGGCATTTTATTTTTACGTGTTGTAGATACTTCCTGGATACCGATTGGTGAGTAATGTTGGATGATACGCAGATCTGAGGGGCCTTCTTCACAGAGTGTCACTTTCTGATTTTGTGGATCTGAATAGGAATTGTCTGGCTGTAACTTTGTGAAGGTGGATCTATAGTGATAGAGATTCTTTTGCAAAGTCACCATGCTTCAAGGAGTGATTGATTATTCTAGGGAACATAAACTACTCCAAAAGATAAGACACAAATCTGAGCTTTTATTATGCCTTACTTTTGAATTAGTTACTTGACATCCATACCTTCTGTTATATCTCATGATGCGCCTTGTAAAGTAAGCACCGCCGGATGTCTTTGTCCCGCTGGGTTTCGCATATCTCGGAGCCGGAAGAGTCATAAGCGGCCGGACCTAACAGACGGAAGTCCTTTATGGTGTCTTGCCTTTGCAACCTTTACGAGCACCGGAGGGTCTTTGTTTGACTTCCGGGCACGACTAGTTTTAAGGATGATGTCACCGATCCAGACAGTACATTATTAGGAGCGTTGCTGAGAGTTTCCTTCTCCTCCTCCTTAGAAGTTTATGGCTTCAGAAACTGTAGTTCCAGCTACAGCTAAATAAACCTCATGTTGAGCTGAAAGTGACGACACAACACCTTCACACACCTCTGTCATACAATCTGGAAATGGGACAAGAATTGCGTCACTGAAATGTTGCGTCTAATTAGCTCTTGAAGCTTGTAATTTGATTTCAGCTGGAGCTTTGAAATAGTTCATTAAAGACAATTTTACCAGTACACAACTTTAAGATAGAAACCTCGCATTTGAGGAAACTTTCCCAAATTAGTACTGGAAAAGTTCCTGTGGAGATCGTCTTGTACGGCTGCGATGATAAAATGATTAATTTCATAGTAATATTACAGCAGATAATAACCAGTTTTTGCTGGTGGCAGTCTAGGCGCCTACTTCTACCTGCTACAGGAGCATGAAAATATTAAAGCTGAAAATAACCCTTTTTTTGTTGCAGGCAGCCTAGGCGCCTACTTCTACCTGCTACGAGAACAGGAGGAGTGGACCACTCAGTACCTGTCATGGCTGCCTCTCACGTCACTGACGGTGTATGTGTTCGCCTACGGCACTGGCATAGGCCCTGTATGCTGGATCCTGATTGGTGGGTGGTGATGGGGCTGGGTCCTGTATGCTGGATACTGATTGGTGGGTAGTGGCGTGGCTGGGTCCTGTATGCTGGATACGGATTGGTGGGTAGTGACGTGGTTGGGTCCTGTATTCTGGATACTGGTTGGTGGGTAGTGATGTGGCTGGGTCCTGTTTTCTGGATCCTGATTGGTGGGTAGTGACGGCGCTCGACCCTGTTCCCAACTCTGTAAACAAATGGAGAAAAAATAGTCAAATGTCAAATGTAAATCACAATATATCAACCATGCGACAAGAAAAATAAAACGTTAAAAAAACAACTCACGAATAAGAACGGAAAAATGTTCAGTACCAATGTTAAATTAGTTGTAAAGAGAAGGCTGATTGCATGTCATTTAAAAGCTTTTTTCTTTTAAAATGTAAAGAGATTATAAAATGCGGATGTTTATTTGATTAGATGCCGAAGATATTATTTTAAAATCGTCTAACCGAACAGGAATATTTCACGCACGGCCTGAAGAATGGGAAGGTGAGGAAAGTAACTGGCTGGTTCTAAAACTCCTGCCGGCATGCTCTGCAACACGAATGTTGAGGGCTCGAGTAGTCGAGCCCACGTACTCCGACGTACACTGTGCGCAACTGTATTTGTTAATGATAGAGGAGAGCATGTTTTTAGGCGTTTTATCTTCATAATCGAAGTACGATACTATTCTATTCGTATAAACTAACAGTATTTTCAAATCAAATTGCGGGAAATGTTTCCAAAGAAAAACAACAAGCTTCTTTTTAAGTTTCTATGATTGTTGATTGAAGAACTGAAACGAGAAAAAATCCTTTTTACGAGCGGTAGGTTTCAAAAATATTTCAACACAAGAATCTACCAGTTTGGAAGAAAAACCATTGTTGTTAAAAATTTTTCAAAAATTCAAATTCCTTATGGACAGCTTTACATGATATACATGATAAAACCTTGACAACAATGTTTTGATGCTATTTAATTTGAAGGAGGATATTTAATAACCGAAAACAACTTATTCACAATTCGGTAAATATTTGCTTACAGAAAACAGAACTTCGAAGCATATCATCTTTACGTGTTATTAAAATGAGCCTAAAAATTCAAGGCAGTTATTCATTTTAGTCTCCATAGCAAAGTTGAAATTGGGTTGTCGTGAATTAAAATATTCTAGAAATAAATTGCAATGCGAGCTATTTCTGAGCATCAAAAGAGTGTCATCAATATCACGTTTATAAAAAAATCTACAGGACAAAAATCTAAACACCGTTTTTCATGAGGGCACATAAAAATATTTGCAAACGTAGGTCCCAATGGAAGACCCATTCCCAAAACTTCAATTTGCTTATAACATTTATTGTCAAACTAAAAAAAAATAATTTAAGACGGGAAGCTGGAGTGTGGATTTGAATAAGAATTTGGTTAGCCCAATGAATGAACTGGTAAGTAAATATTCAAGGCAAGTGTCGATAGTTTTATGTAGCTTTATGTTGGTACAAATACTTTCTACATCAAAAGAAACCATCAATATTTCGTCGACGTTTTCTAAAGATGTTACTTCGTCGACAAAGGAATTCGAATTTTGCACAGTAAAAAAATTACACACAGATGGAGCTAGAATAGGGACTAAAAACTTTACAATATTAAAACTAGAGGTCTTGTAGGCGGCAAGGATTGGACGGAACGGGAAATTCAAATTAACGCGTTAGCGGCGTCTGGGAAGAGGCTACGGTCGATTTCGTTAGGTTGGAGGGAGCCGTATTGAACATCTGGCTTTATTCGTCGAATATATCTTTAACCTTTCTAAGAAGTGTAAAGATAATCATTGCACGATATTGGGATCTTTTCCAGATAAGCCCCGCCACTAATGCAACACATAAGTTCACCCACTTGTAACTTTCAAAAAAATGCACCTATCCACTTCAAATTATACTCTCAAACAAAAGAATGTTTTAAACTTTCGTTTGAGAGTAATTTGAAGTCGATAGGTGCATTATTTTGAAAGTTACAAGTGAGGGAACTTATGTGTTGCATTAGTGGCGGGGCTTATCTGGAAAAGATCCCAATATTGCGGTAAAACTAATTTTGTAAAAGGTAGCAAAATAACTGATGTGTTGTTTGTCTATTCCGTTACATAGATAAGCAATTTACCAAGTGGTGCACATATATACCAATAGGCGTCAGCGAGTTAAAGTTAGGGTTAGGATTTTTTGGGCTGTCCAAATAAGATGCCAGGACCAGATCCTGAGACAAAAAGGCGTTTGTACAATTCATCTGAGATTAGATGAGAATTTTTCAGCTTGCGATGGAAGTTATTGTCTTCAACGCGAATGGTAAATTTTAAAATTGGCTCGGTGATTACTTTGAATTTTGTACCATCTGAAATTAGGCTATGCATGCAGAGTAAATAAATACCAGTCCTTGTCTACAAGTGCTTCGTTTTTTCCTGTATGTGACAGAGAAATAATTATGCTAAAATTTTAAAGACATTTTACGCTTTATCAGCTAAAAGTTTATTCATTAAAAAGCTCTATTTGAGGTTTGCGAAAAATGGTCGAAAATATTTAGAACGGCCTGAACGAATAATAATATCCATGGATCAGATTTTCTAGTTCACTCTTTAGTCTGAGAAATTGATCACGCTGAATTTGGATGGAGACAATGCAAAAAATATCTAAATTTTCTTCACTGTAAATATTTTGTGTGTAAAATGTTAAAAAATGAAAATGCAAAAACTGAGTAATCAATAAATTAATAATATAAATCAATAATAAAACCCTAATTTGTAAAACGTTAAACAAAAGCCTAATCCAAAGACCAGGAGGTACTGAAGACAAGAAAAGCACCTGTGAAGGTCACACAGCAGAACGTTATTCAGGATACTAAGGTTTTGAAGCTTTTTCTTGTGGGTTGATTTGGAAGTAGTCCTGAAAGTTGTAGAGGCGTGATCAAAATGCTAGGTAATATTGATACTGAACACTTTTACTTTTTGTTTGTGAGTTACTTTTCTTGTGTGTGCTTTTGCTGTTCTTGTAGCGTGATTGATATATTTTGATTTACATTTGACATTGTACTAGTTTTTCTCTTTTCATTTTCTGCTTGATAACGACCTAGGAGGTTGAAAAGTTCCTACTAATTTTATTAACTGACTTTCCTAAATACGATAATGACCTCATTAAATACGTGTGTCCTTTTACTTTTATTTACAATAACACTCAATAAATTTCCCAGATGCATGCTAATTATCTTCCTATTTACATACATGAAGTAACATTGCATCAATATACTTACGTTTTCATCTGTCTACCCCGGGTGCTGATGGCGTAATGTTTGCAGGCGTAGACAAACCTTTAATAGAAAGTATGTAGCTGGGCGCTACAATCTTCTGAAGCCAACGAATGTGTTTGACGATTGTATTTGACGAATGCAATCCCAGCGAATGTATTTGGTATACGTTTATTTAAATTTTGATTTCTAATACTTATTTAATACTAATTATTTTATTTGACATACGTTTATTTTAAATTAGGGTTTCTAGTAGTTAACTGTTTGCATAAAATGTTCAGGTGTGGGTTTCATATTTTAGAATATAGAGAAAATTATGTTTTTCATACCATTATGTCATTACGTTGGGAAGTTTAATTATCCCAGAATTGCTGTTGAACTATGAAAACTACTGTATATTTTGAAGTGAATTATGAATTTAATAAGGTGCTGCTATAGCGTGAGGTCTACCACACTATAGCGTGAGGTCTACCTCTAGCTAGTACTATAGCGTGAGGTCTACCTCTAGCTAGTGCTATAGCGTGAGGTCTACCTCTAGCTAGTGCTATAGCGTGAGGTCTACCTCTAGCTAGTACTATAGCGTGAGGTCTACCTCTAGCT
>JACJUY010001155.1:121230-153610 GCA_014220935.1 Platorchestia sp. MABIK
CTATAGCATGAGATCTACCTCTAGCTAGTACTATAGCGTGAGGTCTACCTCTAGCTAGTGCTATAGCGTGAGGTCTACCACACTATAGCATGAGATCTACCTCTAGCTAGTACTATAGCGTGAGGTCTACCTCTAGCTAGTATTATAGCGTGAGGTCTACCACACAATAGCATGAGATCTACCTCTAGCTAGTACTATAGCTTGAGGCTAGGTTAGGTTATTAATGGATATTACTTATTTCCAAACATTTAATTTAGCGATAAACACTCAATTTGTACATCTCAAACTGTGCCCGGGTAGGCGATATGTGGCGGTAGACCTCACGCTGTAGCACCTTTTTCCCGAGCGCGTCGTGTAATTCACAGGAAAAAGTTGCTCGTCAAAATAATACTCCGGCGCTCAATTCTTTCACAAGTCATGCTGAGTTTCCTTCACGTGTACTCAATAGGTACTCAGTTCAAAAGTACTCAGTTCATAAGTACTCAATTCATAAATAGTCAATTCTTAAGTAGTCAACTGAAAAGTACTCAGTTCCCAACTTATTACGCTGGCTAATTCAAGCTGAGTTGAAAAATTTGACCAGGAAGACCCTAGAACAATTGACATACCACAAAATCACCAAATGGGATCCCGTCCGATTCCTCAAATTCTGTTCATGATTTAAATTTTCTGTCGTCGAGAAAATGCGTCAAAGGGAGAAACCATTTGAATCTAGAGAGAAATATTTAATTTGTTTAAATCATGATTTTATTAGTTTAATGTTCGTTAAATATGTTTGAATAATGCTCATTAAATGTTCAGAGAACAATGAAATTTAATGTTCTATGATTTTCAGTTTTCGCTCTGAGTGACAACACACAAACTATACCTAGGTGGGACTAATGAATTAATTTGATTTACCATTAACACTCAGACCGCGACGTGAGCCACCGGTGGTCCAAGGAGGGAATTTTCACAACACGGATGACCGACCAGTAGCCACCAAATCAGTTTTCATAAATAATTAATCAAAGCTAAATGAAGGCACGCTTCAGTTAACGATTGCTATTCTCAAAATTACTAAGCAAAATTGACTTAAAATTTCCGCTGAATATTGAACTTCAGTTTCACCGCCGCAGTTAAAGTGTTAATCAAAGTTAAATGAAGGCAGGGTCAGTTAACGTTCACCATTTTTAAACATTCTAACCACAACATCGACTTTAAATTTCAGTTGAACATTGAACGTTTGATATGTTAATGTTTGATAGTTTCGAAATTTCTCACTACAATTAACTTTAAATTTCAGTTGAATATTGCGCTTCAGCTTAACCCATCGCGTGTTAGAAGGCCTAAATTATTAGATTTTTGTATCTTCCAGGCGAGATGTTCCCGCCGAGCGTGCGCGAGACGGCGGCGGGCGTGTCTGTGTGTGTCCTGTGGACCACGTCCTTCCTGACCGTCCAGTCCTACGAGGTCCTTATGGTACGTTATTGTGGTACGTTTGTTCCTAATGGTACGTTATTGTGGTACGTTAGTTCCTTATGGTACGTTATTGTGGTACGTTAGTTCCTTATGGTACGTTAGTTCCTTATGGTACGTTAGTTCCTTGTGGTCCGTTAGTTCCTTATGGTAGGTTAGTTCCTTATGGTACGTGAGTTCCTTATGGTACGTTATTGTGGTACGTTAGTTCCTTATGGTACGTTAGTTCCTTATGGTACGTTAGTTCTTTACGGTACGTTAGTTCTTTACGGTACGTTAGTTCTTTACGGTACGTTAGTTCTTTATGGTACGTTAGTTCCTTATGGTACGTTAGTCCCTTACGGTACGTTAGTTCTTTATGGTGCGTAAGTTATTGTTGCTTCTCTGGTTAAAATCCCCAAGTTTGAGATTCTTTAGATGAAATTTGAGCACTGCATCTGGCAACTGCACTCGGTTGCCAGATGCTCAGTGTCGCAGGGTTGCCTCAGTGTCCTTCCTCTCTCACCTCTTTTTTACCAACTTTTTTCTGACAACTTATTTTATCAAATTTTTCGTACTAAATTTTTATACCAGTTATTTGATATCAACTTTATTTCATTCGGAGCAGAAAATTAGAAAGACTGCTTAAAATTAATTTTACTTTTACATCATAACTAGAAGAGTGTGTAAAAACTAAGCCATTTGAACAAAATGCTCAGGAGTATGGAGAGAGATACTCGTACACACAGAGTGTCTCCCAAAAATGTACTCATCTTTTCACTGACGATCACTCATGTATTTTGGTTTTTATTTCCGGGAAAACTAAGTTTTATTTTATATATTCTAATTTTCCTAAATTTAATGTTCTTTTTTCAGTTTAAATTTTTAACTTGTAGTATCTATGTAAATAAACACCTAGAACAAAACAAAATGCACGAGGAATACCCATTCCTCACAGAGAGAGATACAGTGACGAATTCAAAGTGAATTCAAAGTTAAGCCAAGTGAATTCGAAGAGGGAACGTAGTTTTAGGGGGACAGTGAAAGAGTGAGCATATTTTTTGAAGGACAGTCAATGAGTGAGTATTATATTTTGGGGAGATAGTTAAAGAGTGAGCATATTTCTTAGGGACAGTCAAAGAGTGAGTATATTTTTTTGGGACAGTCAAAGAGCGAGTAAATTATGGGGGAGGGGACAGTCGAAGAGTGACCAATTTTTGGAAGAGTCAAAGAGCGAGTAAATTTTTTTTGGAACAGTCAAAGACTGAACTGCATCATTTCTTTACATTTCTTTGTACATTTCTTCGGGACACCGTGTAAAATTTCATATTTTCGTTTCCAGGAAACACTGCAGAGCTACGGCCTGTACTGGCTGTACACAGGCTTCTGTGCGGCGTGCGTTCTGTTCAGCATCACCGTCGTGAAAGAAACCAAAGGCAAAACTCTCGAAGAAATAACATTGATGTTCATGACAGAGAAACCTCCGATCGACCAAGAGAACGACGGTCATCCCGAAGATGCTCCGGAATGTGTTGTGCATATGTAAACTCACTCGTGTATTTATTTAAAAGAATGTACCGGTTTTGCTTTGTTTAAACACTTTTTGATACATGAATATTTTATATGTAAATGAAAATATTTTCGTCATTAGTACTTTTATTTCTTGTTGCAAATGTTGCAAGTACTCCATTCTTCATGCCCTGCGTAAAATACATAGAACATAAACAACAAAAACAAGCAACAGTCTCTTCTTGAAACTGGACTCGCTGATGAAGTTTTTAATTCAATTTTGCAAAGAATGGCCATTTCTTTTGAGACCGAATTAATGTAGGTTCCAAATTAATACGAGACCAATTAATAAAGTTTCAGGTTAAATTCAAAGCATAATCTCATTTTACGCAGGATTTAATTTCCAAGTGATTTTATCCCGGCCAACGACACACCGGCTTCAACTAATCACGCATCACAAGGATATATCTCTCCGTATGGATTTATGTACTCGTATCATATGTAGAAGATAGTTAATTAGATCACTACCTTACATACCTGCCGTCTTTTGGTGTGATAGTGCAAATAGGGTCTTCCACAGACACAATCAAAGAGTATATCTCACGCTTGACAGATACTTTCATAAGACAATGGCTGGTGCGCAGCGTCAACTCTCGGTTAAGTAGAACACGCGGAGTATTCATGCTGCTCGCTGCCTGGAAATTTTACTTTGTCTCAAGTACGAGTCAACCAAGTGCACTACACTGCACATATATATATATGACCTGTGTAGAAGACAAAGAATATATGTATATATGTGAAAATATAGAGGACATCTAGGAACGCTTCTCTAACCTAGCAAAGGACCACCTAGAGGTCACATGGTGGAGGGTACATTGAGATGATCACCTACTGGAAGTCACGTACATCAGGTGACTCCAAAGATTGTAATATGGGCCAAGTTAGACGAAAAGGGACGAAGAGACACAAATTGGGTGAAAGGGGAGCGAAGGGGGAGCAAAAGGGGAGCGAAGGGGGAGCGAAGGGGGAGCGAAGGGGGAGCGAAGGGGGAGCGAAGGGGGAGNGGGGAGGAAGGGAGAACGAAGGAGGAGCGAAGGGGGAGCGAAGGGGGGCCGAGGTGGGGCAAAGGGAGGACGCAGGGGGGTTGGAAGGGGGGAGAAGGGGGGCGAAAAGAAGTGCAGAGAGAGACCAGGGAAGCGTTTCCTCACTCCCCAACCCAGGGTCCGTGCGGGGCATCCTGTGGAGCGCAGCAAAAAAGAGAACATCAGTGAAGTTCAATAAATACCAGCACTAAATACTGGCTCGATGTCTCAACTAAAGCAAATAGACCTCAGTAGGTCAGTCCAGCAGGATCTTCATTGCAAGTCTTCAACTTAGAACAAAATATTTCTAGTAAAAAGCACTTTAGATGTCAGAAAGAAGCCACGTAGTAAGACTGCTCTTGAATTTCATCAAAAGAAAATGTGCTTCAACTTCAGTTAAGGAAATTTTACTTTCCATTCAGCACAGCTGGTGGGTCAACGAAGCACCTTAACGAAAGTGAATGATGAAGCGATAAGCAATATGAAAATAAAATGTAAATACTCGGTGACTTATAGGGAAAAAGTTTGAAGAAACGAAATCTGACGCACGAAAAAGAAAAATGGAGGAAGGATTTTTCATGCTAAGTCATCTACTGTGAGTGAGGTTGTACAGTACTCTTCTTAATCATTAGTTTGGCAAAAAATTATTGCGTTTGCGAGTGCGAGTAGAATTTCCCTAGCCAACAGTTACACGAGCAAAGAAGATAAAGGAAATCCTGTAAATTAATGAAGCCTAAAACCTTGGCCATTATTTTCCAAATCTAACAAGTGATTTTCCTTATCGAATGAGCCAACATTCTCTTCTGTTATTTTCAATTCATGCTGGGTTATTTACTCGAGTGTAAGACTGGCAGCGCTTACGGCAGAGCGAAGCAAAGGTTGAAAACAACTGGAGGGAACATAGCTTCAGACACAACAAGCCTCATGGCTACTTTTCTTAACGCGTTATCTGCGATGGGTTAAACTGAAGTTCAATATTCAATTCAAATTTAAAGTCAATTGTGGTAATCAACTTTGAAAATAGCAAACATTAACTGGATCGGGCATTAATTTAGCTTTCATTAAGTATTGATAAAAAATGAGTTAGTGACTGCTGCTGGGTCAGCAGCACTATGAAAATGACCCAAGTGACCACCGGTGGGTCACTTCGTAGGAAATGTGTTAACAACCGCGGAAACGCGGTCAAAGAGTTAAATAAAGACGTCCACTCACCAAGTCGAACTGGCCCCGTGAGTAAGGCTTCTCCTCTTTCTTGTGCTTGCCGCGCAGGTGGTCCTTGTTCTTGAGGTCGAGTGTACCCTCGAAGTATGCCAAGTTCACGTACTCCAGGAACCTGGGCAACGAGAAGGTTTTTGGGCTGTGGTTGCTATAGACTAAGCTTGTATATTCCCTTGATTACTGCGCATGTAATCCATTTGTTTCTTGCAAGCCTTTTTTCGCCTACAATCCGTGTTTAACCTACGAACCGTACGTTGGGTACCATGTTGTTCGTTACACTCTACCTATCTTTCACCTACAATCTTTGAGTCTCCTACAAGCTGTCTATTCCCTTTAACTTCTTTATTGCAATCAACAGATTATTTGTTACATGTCAGCTGTTACGAGCGAGTTAGCATGTTAACTTCACGCTGTCATGCATGATGACTGAATCAATTTTTCCCCCTACAATTATCAGTTTACAATTCTCCGCATGTTGGCAAACGTACTTGTCCATCTTGTCGGGCAGTTCGCCCACTTCAGCCTTATCGTTCTGGTCATGGTCTTCCGGCTCTGTGGTTGTGGTCTGCAGAGGACCGAACTTCTCCATGGTCTGCATGCCCAGCGTCGTCTTCACTGTCCTCCATACGAAGTCCACGATCTCGTATTCGTTCGGCTGACACAGGAGGTCGTGTTTCACCTGCAGCAAGCAATTGCGTAATGCAGAAGTAGGCATATAGTTAATATGTGACGCAAAAGTAAATACGTGATACAATAGTGTAGTGAGCTAAAAGTAAATACGTGATGCAAAAGTAAGCAAAAAGTAAAAACGTGAGGCATAAGTAAGCAAAAAGCAAATACTTGATGCAAAAGGAAGCAAAAAGTAAATACGTAAGACAAAGGAAGTAAAATGCGACAGAAAAAAGAAAAAAGTCACGATTGACATTCGTAATAGAATTCTAAAGTGAGGAGGATAGTCTTGGCTTTTTGGGATGTGTGAGAAGGTGCGTTTCAATTCATGTTAGCGCTTAGGAATTCTTTATGAGAGTGTATTACAATCGGAGGAGTCCACGAGCCGTACTATTCATGTAAAAAAATAAATGAAAATTATAAGCTAAGCCCGTACGGATGTACCAAATGCGCGCAGGGACAATTTATGAGGAAGCTGAACCAACCACCCCAAAGCGTCGGCAGTTTTACTAACCAGCTGCTGAGGTGAACATTAAACGATGACGTCGAAAAATTCTACTTCTACGAATTCGTTGTCAAGGGAAATTATGAACTAATTACCATGAGAAATGCAACTTTTACGAATTCGTTTTCAAGGTATCTGATTAACCAATTACTGTAAAAAATGCTTCTTTTACGAGTTCGTTGTCGAGGAAATGATGACCCAACATTTCATAGCCATTTCCACAACAGCGTTGCCTGCGTACATTTATGCAAAGGCACAATTCATCCCATCAAAAAAGCCCTTTTAATACGTAAAGGCGTAATTCTTCAGATCTAAAATGGGCGTTTAGATGAAATGAATTGCAATAAGTGAGAGAAAGACACACCTGCTCGAAGGCCTTGATGATGAGCGTGAGCAGCAGGTTCACCAACACGAACGAGTTGCACAGCACGAACACGAAGAAGAGGATCGGCACCAGCGGGTGGGCGTTCTTCATCGTTTCGAACTCGAATTTGCCTGTCGTAAAATATGGAACGTTACCTTATAATATTCTTGGTGTGTTTGTTTATTTACATAATTGTTTGGTGTCCGCTTCTCGGGAAACATCGTATCTGTGATACGAGTTTCACCATTGCACAAGTACAAGAATATTTTAATCGCAGGTACTATTGGGATGGATGTATTTGTTTGGCATCCACATCTGGAGGATTCATTTAATCGCGGATACTATTGGGATGGATATATTTGTTTGCCATCCACATCTGGAGGATTTAATCAAGGAAAATATTGAATCCCGTCATTTTCGACGGGCCGTGTACATTAGTTTATAAAACTCAATACTATTTCAATTCTTCCACATGAGTAAATCCCACCTTGGATTAATATTAGTTAATACTGATGCTCGTTATAAGTTAATCACCAGTCTTGGCACAAATTTTCGAATAAGCGACGATACTGAAGTTGCAGAATTTCTCTGATTAAACTATAAGCTGCAGACACAAATGATAAAAGTGCAAGGCATGGAATCATGAATCTAAGTATTACATTTCAAGTTTTTCTTTAAAAAGTATACATCGGAAACTTTATTTCAAACATAACACCAGTCAGGTGACGATGCATAGAAATTTAAGTGACATAATAGTCATGTAATGAATAAAAAGCAATGCAAAAATCGCTACACGTAAAGTCATTTTTATTAAAAAATGATCAAATAAAACTGAACGTTTCGGACAAACTGTCCATCTTCAGCAAAAAAAATCTCTGTAAGACGAAACCAAAAGAGGAAGAATTATTGCACCAAAGAAGTATCTATGAAAATCTAAACTTTGAAAAAAAACTAACAACGGCAAAATAATATAAGAGGAAAAACTGAGTAGCTGAATTAGGTGTTGGCAACATGAAGCGGGAAAGCACTTTGGGGGTCATTCAGTATAGGTTTCTTTTTGTAAATGAGCAAAGATTCGAGAAGGCGCAGATCTGTTCAGTAAGAGGTACCGGCCAAGATTTTTTTTTAAATCATTTAGGGAGACCGGAACATTGCACTCTTCTGTATGAGATCTAACAGAGGACAGTGGGGGGGACCCAAGAGGAAGACCAGTTCTGCAACTACGCCCAGCATGCTCGGAAACTCTGGTCATCAGGGTACGGCAGGTAGAACCAACGTACCGCGATTCACAACGTGAACAACTCGAAACGTTCAGTTCAGTCCGAAACGTTCAGTTTTATCTGATCATTTCTTTAAATAAAAATGACTTTACGTGTAGCGATTTTCGCCTTGCTTTTATTCTCAAGCTTAGAAGCATCAATGCAGGAGGTATTTCTGGTAATGAAGCATAAATATTTCAGTAATCACACTCGCTCGAATGAAAAACTCTTTTCTGAGGATTTAATGTTATCACGGAACTGACCGACCGATTAATCAGACTATAATTCCACTGCGAGGATTTAATTTCGCTGTTAATGAATAGAGGCAATATGCCGAGCATCATGCTGAAGGAAGTCTCGATTAGAGGCAACGTACCGAGCATCATGCTGAAGGAAGTCTCGATTAGAGGCAACATACCGAGCATCATGCTGAAGGAAGTCTCGATTGGAGGCAACGTACCGAGCATCATGCTGAAGGAAGTCTCGATTAGAGGCAACATACCGAGCATCATGCTGAAGGAAGTCTCGATGGCGGTGATGAAGTTGTAGAAGTCAATGAGGATGGCGTTGAGTAGGATGAAGAAGAGGAACACGAAGGCAAAGAAGCACAGGAAGAAGGCCATCAAGAAGCTGCTCAGGTCGTCCCAACACTGACGCAGGGTTGCTGCCAGGATACCTGCAGGATACATTCAACTTCTAATTAATGTTCAACTTCCAATTAGTATCGCCGACGGACTACCTGATGGATCAATTCAACTTCCTTTAAATATTCAACTTCCAATTAGTGTTCAACTCCAATTAGTGTTCAACTTTCCAATTAGTGTCGTCGACAGGATATCTGAAGGATCAATTCAACTTCCGATTTCCAACCAATTTTTATTTTCCTCAGCAAAAGAATATTTTGTATTATTCGTTTCCTCAATCGTAATTATTGTTGTTTCTAAAGGTAGGGTCTCGTTAAGCGAATGTCTTGTAACTTATTGTTATCCAATTTTCAAATCCATTTTATTTTCCCCATCAAATGAAAATTCAGTGCTATTCATTTTTGTTCAGTGATTTTGTAATGATCGATATTCTCTGGACATTGCAGATTTTCCCTCATTAATTAAGCGAATGTCCAATGACTAGTAGGTGTCCAATAATTACAGGGGTTAAACGAAGGGACTTCAGGGGGCAATGCAACTTCTTTTGACGAAGCCCAGTCAAAAATATACCAATTCATTTACTTTGCACTCCTTACTTTTGGTCATACCCATCACATTCAACGCTAAATCTTTCTACCTCCCCCTCCTGTTTGAGCACACCACCAAATTCTACGCTAACACTTTCCACGCCCCACAGTTCAAGCACACCAACAAATTCTACTCTACTTCTACGCCTTGACTCCCCCAGTTTGAGCAGCACACCATCAAATTCTACACTAGCTTTTTCTATGCCTTGACCCCTCCCAGGTTAGTCAAGCACAGCACCAAAGTACGCACCAACTCGCTTGTTGAAGCGCAGAAGCTTTATGAACTTAAGGACTCCCACAAAGGACAAAGCGCTCAGGTCGTAGCCGTAGTACTCGTTGAGCGTGACGGCGTACGTCAGACGTACGTAACCGTTGCCCCACGTCTCATTGAACGTTGCCAGCGCCTTGTTCGTCTCGACGTATCTATGGAGGTGCAAAACTTGGCCAAATCCTCAGTGCGTAAGGAGGAGTAATGTGTGTGTGTGTGTGTGTGTGTGTGTGTATGGAGGATTTGATATAATAATGACTCGATATTCAACTAAAATAATCAATTCGCCCGCGCCTCGTTCGTCTCGACGGATCTGTGCAGGGTGCACAACTTGGCCAAATCCGTAATGCGTAAGGAGGAGTGATATGTGTGTATGTGTGTGTGTGTGTGTGTGTAGGGTTTGACAATATAATAACTCAATATTCAACTCAAATTAGGGTGCCATGCACGGCTAGTGCAGGGATTGACTTGTGCGTTACGTTGGATTCGGCACGCTTCATCTCACAATTGTTTTGCTTGAAATCACGATGGTTTGCATTTTTACCCTCGGAGGGGACGGAAAGAAACGCGTGTTCATTGGGATTTTCCTCTACCTTATCTCTAGAGAAGCCACTTGTGCCAACTAATAAACTGCCCTGATACGGGATACGAACCCGCGACATTCCCACCTCATCGCTTCATCTCCACGTCACAGAGCAGATGAACAGGAGTGTAAAACGTCTAACTTTCCTCAAACAATCATCTGTGAGTAAAGTCTCAGCATGTGACTTTTGTGGTATGAACTAGTACGAGTTTCTGAAACGCTATCTATGAAGCATAGAAAGTATATTAGAATACTAAAAAGACCGATAAACGTAAATGTAAATAAACATAGAACGGCCGATTTAGAGCAGGACGGAGACCCGTACCTCCACATTTAGGGCAGAAATAAGGCCGATTCAGAGCAGGACAGAGACCCGTACCTCAAGAAGTAGAGGATGATGGCAGTATAGCATCCTACGATGATACCGATCTCCGCGTACGACCAGTACGACTCGAAATATTTCTTCTTTTGCTTCCAGAGCAGCCGGCCCTCGAACACCGTGAAGTACAGGGCGAACAGCACAAACCCGATTTCTATCATGTACGTGAACAGGTTGAAGCTGCCGGTGTGTTGCAGCAACCGTACGCCGTCAAACCTGGTCACGTGAGGGAAATATGGAGTTAAATTAGGTCTAAATGGATTTGCATCACGTGATCAAAATATGGGGTTAAATTAGGTCTTAATGGATTTGCTTCACGTGGTCAAAATATGTGGTTAAAGTAGGTCTTAATGGGCTGAATTACAAGCCTGAAAACGTGGGGCTGGATAAACACGTTGACTGCGATGGGTTAAACGTAAGTTTTATATTCAACTCAAATTAAAGTAAATTATGGTGAGCAATTTTGAAAATTGAAAACTTTAACTGGGCCATGCCCTCATTTAGCTTTAATTAAATGTTTACAAAAATTGAGTTTGCGACTACTGGTCGGTCAGCAGCATAATGAAAATCCCCTCCGTGGCCACCGGTGGCGCACGTTGCGGTCAGAGTGTTAAAAGAAATGGCTTACATGAGAACTTGGATTTTGAGTCATGGACCTGGCTTACATAATGAACATAGATTGCTCAAAAGTGCTCAACTAAAAGCGATGCACAGGATGTACATAAGAGCATGTAGTTTCAACACATGTAGACCATGTGTTGAAATTATTAATACTATAAATTATTAATTCTTTGAGAAACACCTATAGGCCTATTCAGAAATTCACAAATAGGTGAACAAATTCTAAACCACATACAGGTGTATGATTAAGATGCATGATATTTAAAGCAAGTTTGACTCGAACGCTGCTTAAGAACTCTAAGCTGAGCGATGGAACGCAAGAAGAATGAACTACGCAAATTCACGGAAGTAATTTGAGTTGAGGGCAATTTATGAAAATAAATTCGTCGTTCCTAAATACTAAAATCTTGATGACATGAATGTCAAGCGCAGTAACATTGCGTCTTAGCGAGAAAGAGGAAAAATTTATCGAGGATCTCTCCGGGTCCTTACGAATCTTACTGCCTGACTTCTGAAATAAGACCTTAATTTCTCTTACGATATTCTTACAGTGTCACCTAGGTGATGCGCAGTGATGCACCATCACCTCACCTGTAATACGGGGTGATGCCACCTCCAGGAGTGAAGTCTGCAATGATGGTGGCTACACCAAACAGATTCGTCTGAAATAAATAATGATTTTAATTCCACGATAGTTCAAAAACATTATTTTAAACGGCTTTGTCTAACAGTTTTCAGAACAGAACAACTATTTATTTCGTCAACGTAATCTGCACTTGACTGTATACAGTATAGCGTACATAGTCTTTACTGTATACAGTATAGCGTACATAGTCTTTACTGTATACAGAATAGCGTACATAGTCTTTACTGCATACAGTCTATATAAAAGTGCAAAAACTGAAATAAATACCAAAAGAATTTTGCAGGTTCATTGGCATAGAATCTTACTGCCCCCTTCCAGTGAAGCGTCTGCTCGCACAGATAAAGTTGCAAAAACTGGTTCGAATCGTATTATAATCGATTATAATCATATCGTATTATATTCGATTATAATCACTAAATGATTGTATCGTATTATATTTGATTATAATCATTATATAATAGTATCGTATTATAATCAAATCTGCGTATAAGACCCAGAAGAGCACAAGCCAAAGCTGCTTCACAACTTCGTTGCCGAAATAGAAACAATTTGACTCTTCTTGGACTATCCAATAAGAAAATGCAAAAATTTACACCGCGAAACACTATATATGTTAGAGCACTATAGATATTTGCACACTATAAATAACTATATTTCTGATAAGTTAAAATGCCATTTATCTTTGGCAAAACATGTCTCAGCTATTTTGCATTCCCAAAGAATTCCAAGACAACACTGCGGTGCTCACGCCTGCGTTGAAGGTCGCGAACTCGATGAGGACGGCCCGCGTCATCTTGTCGATCCAAAAGTTCTGCTGCAGGTACGTGAACCTCTCGAGCAGCTCCTCCGTCGGAGCTCGCAGTCTGATGACATACCCGCCGCCGCTGTACCAGTCGCGGGGCCCCCATATGGGCAGCGCCTTCAGTTCCTTGGCTGTTGCGAACCTGTGCCACGGTAGAGGAAACAAGGTAGGGTCATTTCTATGGGAAAAATACACCTCCTCTTGTTCGGTTAACCTATAGAAAGGCTTTATTTCAAGCAAACTTTATGACGTCACCAAAACGCTATAACGTTGGGCCAATAGTGGAGCCAGATTTGGAGGTATCAGTGCTACCAGATGCAATATGAGCTCTGCAATTGGTTTGTTGCCGTGACGTCAGCAAAACCCCACCGTCAACGAAAAAAAGACTGGTGTGAACCTACCTTGTTTCCTCTATCGTGAGTGATACTTAGTCGGCACGGCCTTTTAGGCGGAGGTCAATATTAGGACAATATAAAAAGTTCAGGGAGACGCATGATCGACAAGGCCTTCAAGTCGTGCCTCAATATCAGGAAAGTTTAAAATGGTCTGCCATAGAACTGCTAAGTAGAAATGGAATGTGTTAAAATTTGTCTGAGACAACCTTTAAATCGTCACTCAACATAAAACAATTAACTATGGACAGCTATATAACTGCCATGTAGAAGTGGAAAGTATTAACTTTTATCTGGTGTGGCATTTTAGCCGTAAGCTTATTTCAGGAAAAAAAATTGTCTGCCATAGAACAGCTTTTTAAGATTTTGAGCGCGTTGTGGTGGCGGTGTGCTTGGCCACAGACAAACAACTGCTACTGGAACTTGCATGCTTCACGAGCAGTTAGGCAGTTGATGAAATGGAAACTTTAAAGCAACGGCTTTGAAGAAAACGTTTGGGAAGAGAAAAAACTGGAAACTTCAGAACAATTAGTCATTCTTTGGATTTTTATATCGTTTGTTCATTAACATGTGCGAGTTTAAAACTGCCAGCACAAGTTTGTGTCTATGTCCGGCATCATGTCTCTGCCCGGTATCAAGTCATGTCTGACATGACTCTGGCATCAAGAGATGGCAGGAGGCATCAAGAGATGTTGTAGGTACCTGAAACAGTATCTGAATTCATCGTAAGGTGAAACAGTACCTGAATTCAACGTAAGGTGAAACAGTACCTGAATTCAACGTAAGGTGAAACAGTACCTGAATTCAACGTAAGGTGAAACAGTATCTGAATTCATCGTAAGGTGAAACAGTATCTGAATTCATCGTAAGGTGAAACAGTACCTGAATTCAACGTAAGGTGAAACAGTACCTGAATTCAATATAAGGTGAAACAGTACCTGAATTCATCGTCCTGGCAAGCCTGTGTGTGTTTGGTCCAGTTGTTAGGGATCTTCCAGCCCGCGCAGTAGTCTTTCTTCTCCTCGTTCACCATGCCGGAAAACGAGCTGCAGTCCAGCGTCATCTGCCGCATAGCTGGCGGTACTCTGGGGTGAGTAAAATTAATGTAATTCACGTTTAAGTTAACTTTCCCCCAACAGTTATGCATAACGTTTCATTTTCAGAGCATTTTCAGTTGATTTTCATTCCTCAACATCTGTCCATCACGTTTTACTTTCAGAAGATTTTCTTTCCTCGAACAGTTATGCATAACGTTTCTTCGTTTTTAGATGATGTTCTTCCTCCAGCAGTTATTTACAAATTACATTTGCAGAAGAATTGCAGTTATCCCCAGCAGTTATCCAGGAAGAACAAATTTCATTTTTAAATATCTCTACAGTTATTTAAGGATCAACGTTTCATTTTCAGATAAATTTCACTACCCGCAGTTATTTTAGGTAAAAACTTTATATTTTCAGACCCTACAGTTATTTAGAGCAAAAAGGGAGCCATGATGAGAAAATGACCTGCAGTTGAACTTAATTAAAATAATCTGCAGTTGAACTAGATGAAAAATAACCTGCAGTTGAACTTGAACTGATGAAAATTTCCTGCAGTTGAACTTGATGAAAATAGTCTGCAGTTGAACTTGATGAAAATAACCTGCAGTTGAACTAGATGAAATAACCTGCAGTTGAACTTGATGAAAATAGTCTGCAGTTGAACTTGATGAAAATTTCCTGCAGTTGAACTAGATGAAAATAATCTGCAGTTGAACTAGATGAAAATAACCTGCAGTTGAACTAGAGGAAAATAATCTGCAGTTGAACTAGATGAAAATAACCTGCAGTTGAACTAGATGAAAATAACCTGCAGTTGAACTAGAGGAAAATAATCTGCAGTTGAACTAGATGAAAATAACCTGCAGTTGAACTAAATAGCCATGACTAGCAAATTACCTACATTTAAACATGGGTTGAAAATTACCTGCAGTTGAACTGAATAGCCATGACTAGCAAATTACCTACATTTAAACATGGGTTGAAAATAACCTGCAGTTGAACTTGGTGGCCCTGATCTGCCTGATGGTGGCAAAGCCCATGACCCTGTTGACTTGATCGTTCATGAAGCCCCTGAGTTGGTAGGGCGACTTGCCGTTGTAGTGGCGGTCGGCGCGCAGGAAACTGAAGAAGCCGACGTGCAGGTAGTTCCAGAACGTGCTAGTGTCCGTCACCTGCGTACGTCGGGGGGAGATGTAGTGTGTAATGTACTACCTACATCATGTGGTGTGAAGTACTTTATTTGCACTGAACGCAATAGTGTGATGTACTGCTTTTATCGTGAAAGCATTAGTGTGGTGTACTGCGTTTGTATTGAACGCATTAGTGTGATGCACTGCGTTTGTATTGAACGCATTAGTGTGATGTACTGCGTTTGTATTGAACGCATTAGTGTGATGTACTGCGTTTTTATTGAACGCAATAGTGTGATGCACTGCGTTTGTATTGAACGCATTAGTGTGATGCACTGCGTTTGTATTGAACGCATTAGTGTGATGTACTGCGTTTGTATTGAATGCATTAGTGTGATGTACTGCGTTTGTATTGAACGCATCAGTCTGCCACACTCGCACGTAAAATAGAGAGTTGAGCAAAAAATATCGAGTTAGCGCAGAAAATTTTGCTTGAAGAATTAACGTTGAATATTGTCTTTGCATCTTTGTGTTGCTCGTGCGTCTCTCGAATTTGAAATGAAAGATGTGAGGTGATGAAGTCCTTCTTTAACTCAATTTTACATGAAATCTATAACAGACCTCAAAATTATTGTAGCTCCCCGTCACTCTTAATAATAAACGGAAAAAATTTTCAATGATCAAAAGACTGCAGAGGATCGATAGGAACACTAATGAACCACTTAGTCAAGGAATATTCATTAGGAACACTAATGAAAGACTTATTCCCCAAAAAATAATCATATTCCCATAGAATTATTATGCATATTCTCTAAAAAACTATTATATCCGGTAAAAATTATTAAACTCCCTAAAAACTTACTGTATTACCTTAAAATTATTAAATTCCCTAAAAAATTATCAGTTCCAGTAAAAATTATTAAATTCATAAAAAATTTTCATTTCCCGTAAAATTTATTAAATACCTTAAAAAGTTATTACTTCCCGTAAAATTTAATAGATTCTCTTTAAAATGACCAGGACGCACCCCAGTGAAGTCAGTGTCGTCGTTGACGCCCTCGTGGATGAGGGAGTTGCGTAAGTTCTCCCGTAGCAGCCACGCGTTAGTGTCTCTGCAATAACAAGGTACTTGAAAAGCAATTCTAGTGATATAATAGTAATGAAAATAATACTGATATTAATAATAGTGATAATAATGTTTATGGAAATCAACCAGACGCAATGGTTTTGTACAATGGTGATCGCTTCATTCTTGCAATCACTCGTGGATGATATTTTTTCAGGTTCTAATGTAAGGCGAGATGTCGTGATGGCGGCTAAAGGCTGAGAGGGAATTGTGCTCTAAAAATGGTGACGTGAGCGAAAAATTACAAATACAAGTGGGTACGTGAAAGAGAAATGACAAATAACTTATGACAGGGAAATGATGCTCTTAGAATGACGTGAGCGGAAAAAATAGTTGGTGGAAGGATAGTGAAGGCAACACACCGATGTCAACAGATGAGTGTGAGAAGGATAAAGATCAAGAAAAGAAAAATCATTAGTGGGAAAAAAGTAAAATGGATGCGACACACCGATGTCCATAGGGGAGTGTGAGATGGATGACGATGAAGAAAAGAAAAATAATCAAATGAAGATAAGTGAGCACAACACATTGATCTCCATAGGTGAGTGTGAATATAATGAATATGTGGAAATGATTTAAGTCAAAGAAATATAAATAATTAGTGGAAGAGAAGAGGCGGCAACACACCGATGACCGTAGGTGAGCGTGAGAAGGATGAAGATGAAGAGGGCGTAGACGAGCAGTTCCCTGATGATGGCATACATCTCATTCTCGTTCTGACGTCTTTGCCGGAGCTTCTCTATGAGGTCTTCGTCGATTTTGCGCCGGTACAGCTTCTTGCGCTCGCCTGTCAAATACAAACTTGAATAAATGCAATACCAAATTACGAGAGAATAATGGGACCGCCTGCCTAAACTGGACCAAATTTTTGAATTTTTGGGAGGCTATTTTTTTATTGCAACTAAGTTAGCAAAAATGCATGGAAATATTTAAAATTAAATTTCAATGCATTTTTTCGATAAAAATTTTAGATGTTCGCAATGGAAAAGAAGTTATTTCGCAAAAAAATATTTTTGCGAAAAACCTTACTCCTTCTACAATTTTCAACATAGAAGCGTGATTTAGGTCTCATTCGACGCAGAAAACGTGTGCAGACCAACGCACGAAGAATGTTTTTTGAATTTTAAATTTAAAAATATTTATTGATAAATTCTTCCAAATTGAGTGTTTTCTCCCAAAAAAACCCTAGATTTTTCACTAAAAAAATCTAATTTAAAATTAAAGTAAAATTCCACTTCGTTATTTACCACTTTTTTGTTGGTACTAGTGGGGTTATTGCCCCTCTAATGGTCACTTAACCTAAGAGGAAGTATTTCTGTTGTTCACATTTCTGTAAATAATTCGAAAAATACAAGGAAAATGAATTGTGGTTCAGAAATCAGTGATCTGTCTTTTGCACAACAATTTATTTCTCAATTTTTTTAGTGCATTACCGTATCATTACTGTATCATTACCGTAGCATTACCGTAGCATTACCGTAATGTGGAGCGCTTGGGAGAAGCTAATGAATTGAAATTAGTTTCTGCTGCTTGCTCAGAGGTCTAGAATGTAAATCAAAATGATTTTCAGAGTGAAGAAAAACGTGTGAGAAATTTTATATATAAGTTCTATTATAAAAAATGATCGCATTCCGGGAGAAAAAAGTTATATTCTCTACTTGTTGGTACTTTTGTGCTTGTCGCCACTCTAAATTCATTGTACTCCAAAGAAAGTATTCCTTTAGTAGATGTTTCTGTGAATAAAGCTAAGAATGTACGAAATTGCAATTAAAATATTTGATAACATCATTCAATAACAACACAATTAACAGTTACCAATTTCGTTAACGCGAACATTCTATCATTGAGAGTAGTGACGTGAGCGAGAAATGACAAAAAAATTAGGATAGAGAAATGATGCTCTAAAAATGATAACGTGACCGAGAAAAGGTAAACAATTGGAAGTAAAGGGAAGGAAACATACCAATGTTCATAGTTCAAAAACAAAAAGGCATTGAAATGCCTACAAGTGGACCCACCGAGTCCATCATACAACCACTCCTGGCTGGTGTCCAGTTCAGGGCTCAGCTCATCTTCCTCGACGTCGTCTTCGTCCAAGTCGGACTTCTTGCAGATGGCGCTGAAGAACAGCGCGAGTAGGAAGATCTACCGAGAAATACATAGGACGGCTCAGTAAAGAAACATTTAAAAACACTTTATTTGCCATGAAAATTATACACGTCTCAGTAAACAAAGAAATAAAAACAGTTTTTTTTCCATTAAAATAATACACGTCACAGTAAACAAAAAAATTAACACGTTTTGTACGATAATCATGGTACAAATGCCCTCATAGGTTTTTCAAATGTTTCAACATAAAGTTTCTTCATTGATTTTCATACATGAGTATTGTCCTATTGAATAGTACGAGTATAGAAGAGTTATTCTTTAATGATGTAAATACAAGTAATAAAATTCTAAATCGATGCAAACCTAATAACAAGGCTTGTTGAAAATGTGTGTAGGGGAGACACAGTTCATACCACATACTATATACACTGGTAAAATTCAGACTTTACCTGGATACTACTTGCATTGATGAAATTCAGGCGTGACCTGGATACTGTATATATTGTTAAAATTAAGCGGGCGTGACCTGGATACTATATACATTGGTAACATTCAGGCGTAGCCTGTATACAATATATCACACATTGGTAACATTCATGCGTAACCTGGATATATTTACATTGGTAAAATTCAGGCTAATTGAGGAGTGATGCACCAGCTACATGGACAACTAACATTAAACCCAAACGGGGAAGCTTCTTGTACCTAAATGACTATAATAAAATGACTATACGTTTTCGCCCTGCATTTTATTTCAACTTCAGTCACCTTAAAGGGCTAAAATTTTCGCCCTGCTTTACATTTCAACTTCGGTCACCTTGAAGGGCTGGACGAGGAGGATGCTGGTGAAGAAAGACACGGCGAGAGACGTGATCCATTTTGTGGCCTTGCTTTGGCCGAACATCACGCCGTAAGCGAACAGGAAGAACACAGCAACCACGATGCAAAGCAATACCAACAACCAGGCTATGATGGTGAACCACCACGGCAGCGTGAACTTCTTCTTCTTCTCAATCCTGTTGAGAAAATGTAATGGATCGAGTCTCTCCCTCATGCCTTGGAGACTCAAGCCTCTAGTGCTGCTCTAATGAGATACAATATGGTATTCCGAGTTGTTTTCATGGAGGACCAAAACAGTTAAGAGAAAATACATGTGAGTAGTTGAAAAATTTTCCTAAGCAGTCAAAAGAGAATACGCCTGAGTAGTCAAACTAATAACTACTTGAGCAATAACATAAAAGAGAATACATGTCATACTAATAACTACTTGAGCAATAAAACAAAAGAGAATACACGTCCTACTAATAACTACTTGAGCAATAAAAGTTAACCAAATCCCTCGTCAGCTTCAACAAAAGTGCATAAGTTACGAGAGTAAACTTTGGCATCGCTTGCAATAATTAGATGTTCCTTACAAAAATTTGGACAGCATATCGATTGATTGATTATAAATTAGTTTAAGCCTCCCTTAACCGCAACAAAGATGTTCAAAGAGAGAACGATGAAGGCACCATTTAGTATGGAGTTGAAGAAATGTGGAATCTATGCACAAATGGTGTTCCCTCAAGGGACCCCGTGCGCATAGAAACAGTAAAATAAGAAGGAAGGCTATGAAGCAAGATAAAAGTTGAAGAAGAAATTCAGAGGTGCTAAAAAACAGGACAGTAGTGAACCAAAAAAAGGTGGTCCTTAACAAAACAAAGAACATTTTATTTCAACAAAAAGAACGCCTACCTAACTCTCAGCTCAGGACCTCAAATTTTTCCCCTGGCAGCGCTACTTCCCATAGATACAATAGCTCTATCCCCCTGAGAGGCAATTCCCATAGATACAATAGTAGCATCCCCCTGAGGGGTGGACGCCATCTCATTCATCCCGGCACCGACACCCCGCTCGGATACTCAGAGACCACCTTATCTCATGTCTTTACTCTCTACCTATCGGGAATTTTGTTTTTATACGCATTCGACTCTTCTACTTTCAAGTTTTAGAAACAACGAACTGGTAAAAAAAATTTTGGAATTAAACAGTTTTTCTACTTTCTTCAAGAAATATAATTTTTAATTTTTATATTTTACAGGTTTTTCTACGCTGCCTGAGGTATAAATCTTTTAAGGTATGTTTAATTCATATTTTTAAAATTCATACTTTAATTAAAATTACTCACGACCACCATTAATGAATCTCTTTAGAGACTTTTAACTTTATAATTTATTTATAACTTATTTTTGAAAATGAACACTTTTGCCTTCTCCATTTTGTGCCGTCATGAGACCGTAGCGGAGCTCACTTGGGTTTTTCGCCGCCCTCGGTCGTGACATGCTCGCCCGAAGGCCGCCCGCCTCCGCTGTCGGGCTTGTCGACTTTCTTTGCTTTCAGAGCTGCGGGAAGGTGAAGGAATTTTGAGAAAATACATAATTACAATAAAAATACACAATTTCAATGAAAAACACAAAATTTTAATGAAAAACACATACTTTTTATGAAAAACACAAATGAAAAACGCAAAACTTTAATGAAAAACACATAATTCTAACGGAAAACACATAATTTTAAATAAAAACGCATGATTTTAATGAAAAACGCATAATTTTAATGAAAAACAAATAATTTCAACGAAAAAGCATAATTTCAATGAAAAACATTTAATTTCAATGAAAAACATTTAATTTCAAGCACAATCTGTTTGCTGAAGAACGGAGCAAGTTTGGTTATTTCCAAACAGATGCAAATCTGACTCGAAATGCTTTTGCAGTGCATTAAAAATAGCAGTCAAACAACAGCTTTCGGTTTCATGAATCATTTAGAATCTTCGGACAGTTTGCAAGAGAAACATTTTT
The DNA here is from genome assembly GCA_014220935.1 of Platorchestia sp. MABIK. Classification (NCBI taxonomy): domain Eukaryota; kingdom Metazoa; phylum Arthropoda; class Malacostraca; order Amphipoda; family Talitridae; genus Platorchestia; species Platorchestia sp. MABIK. Next base: position 142,441 of record JACJUY010001155.1, read on the forward strand.
GATCACAAAATAAGTGTTTCGTTTAACCCAATCTCACAAGGGAAAGAGCTCTCCTGCTCGCAGAGGCATTTCACTGTCGTGAGTAAGGTAAAGAAATGATGTAATGACATCCACAACCTAAGTCACGTTACAGTACTCGTCCAATACACTTTTTCTCTGTGTGGCATAATAGTTGGGCATCGCTGGTGCAATGATGGGGCCAACATTTGAAATTCAAGCGTCTAATTTCACTGGGAATGGATAATCTATTAAATTAAGTCGGGATACTTGTTAATCCTTCAACTGTGCAGTGCTTAATCGTCCTTATGTCAATAATCGTCCTTTGATTGACGATTATTCATGTATTTCTTGTTTATGCTTTATGTACAACGAAGTTTTTTGGCGTCGAATTTTTTTTTCAGGTGCCATGAATTTTTTGTTTCAGGTTTTCCTTAATGACATTAAATTTTTTTAAGTTTAACGGTTTTTATTAATTAACTCATTAGACGTATGGTCTGTGTCAATAAATACCTATGTACACATCAAAACAAAATACATGAATACTGATCAGTAAATGAGTGCGTGCAGATTTTGGGGACAGCCAGAATTTAAAATGAGAAAATTTGCAGTGAGACTGCCACTAGCCCTGTACTGCACTGATAGCTGTTGTCTCTACAAGACTAATCTGGAACTGCCACTTTAGCTGCACTGCACGAGGTTATCTTTAAAACTGCCCTGAAACTGCCACTGTTATCTGTACTGCTCGTTGTTGTTCCCGCAAAACTGCCCTGAAACTGAAACTACTTCAGCACCGCACGCTGTTGCCCCCACAAAACGGTCCTAAAATTGTCACTATCCTCTGTAATACTTGTTACCTTGAAACTACCACTATCCTCTGTAATACTTGTTACCTTGAAACTACCACTATTCTCTGTACTACTTGTTACCTTGAAACGACCACTATCCTCTGTAATACATGTTACCTTGAAACTACCACTATTCTCTGTACTACTTGTTACCTTGAAACGACCACTATCCTCTGTAATACTTGTTACCTTGAAACTACCACTTTCCTCTGTACCACTTGTTACCTTGAAACTACCACTATCCTCTGTAATACTTGTTACCTTGAAACTACCACTATCCTCTGTACCACTTGTCGTTATTTAAAAAAAAAAACTGCACTAAAACTGCCCTATTTGGCAGCACGCAGTTGCCCCAACATACTTTTGACGGTGGTTTGGATGGCCTTGTCGATGCGGGACTCCCGCAAGTTCCTGGGCCGGGACTTGCGGAACAGGAACACGATCAGTAATGACGGCGGGAACACGATCAGGTTGCTCACGAACCCGATGCCCATCTGAGCATACAAAGAAATAACGTTGATGATAGGATGCCCCAGAAGTCACTGAACTTATTCGGACCCACAAGCAGCTATACTCAAATGTGTCCGTTGTACTAGCCTTACTAACAATCTACAGGTACATCACTTGAATTGTTAAGTACTCAATTGTGTCCATTGTATTGTTGGGAAATAATCTTCTGCTGTATCATTCATGGTAAATAAATTGTTGAAATTGTTTAAAAAAGGACAGAAAAAATCTGTGTAATGAGTGGAATGAATGGGAGAGGAAAAGTGTGCAGCAAATTTGGTATTCTTTCGCATAAAATAATTTGGGCTTAGTCAAACAAAAATAATTTTAACAGTTTTGGATCAGCTATGTTAGGAGTGGGTGTGAAGGGAAGAGATTTACCGGTGAGGGAGAAGACCAGGACAGTGAAGGTGAAAAGCACGACAGTGAGAGTGAAGGGCAGGACACACCTGCTCAGGGGTGAGAGTGAAGGGCAGCACACACCTGCTCAGGGGTGAGGGTGAAGGGCCCCACGTTCAGCCCCCCCGTCATGGGCTGGTCAGGGACCGTCTCGTAGAACATCGCGTTCACCAACATCGACAGGAACAGCAGCGAGAAGCAGGCTCCCACACGCTGCGTTCTGTAGACAGGATATCGTTTGAAAATGCGTTCTTTGTTATGTTTTAAAATGCGATCTGTAGACAGGCTTCAGTTTGGAAATGCGTTCTGTAGACAGGCTTCAGTTTGGCTATGCGCTCTTTGTTGTATTTGGTGATGCGTTCATTCTTCTAACTCTATTTTAATGAAATTAAATAGTTATTTTGTATTGCTCAATAAAATGCATGGTTAAGATTTAGGCGTAACAGATTACAGCGTAAAAAATAAAATACCCAAAGCTTGCCTACACATCGGGTAAAAAAATAGCATTTACGGTACATCGCTAATAAGCTAAAGAAAATACTGAAGCGTGGGCCAGGTGAAACATATCGATGGGTAAGTCACTTTCAACGTTAATTTTTGTTTGAAAAAAACACATGAAAATGATTGCGAACACCATTTCAATAAGTTTTGAAAATTAACTCGAAGACGTTAATTAATAAAAAATAAATTAACTGACCTGGTGAACCGAGACCTATGGGAGCGAAGGAACACCGAAAACCAGATGTGTTCGTCCGCGATGTTCTTCGCTGAGACGTTCTGGAAGAGATGTCCGAACGAGGACTTGTCTTCTGTGGTGGCGCATGGCAGTAGACGGTCAACCTGCGCACATAATAATACGTTGAGCCCGGCGGGTCAAATTGAAGTTCAACATTCAACCCAAATTAGAGTTAATTTTAGAGATCAACTTTGAAAACAACGAACATGAAATAAATCGCGCCTTCATTTCGTTTTCATTAAGCATTTATCGAAATTGAGTTGGTGACTGCTGGTCGGTCAGCAGCATTGTGAAAATCCCAAGTGGGTCGCGTCGCACCTAATGTGCTAAGTCACGAAATTAAATACGGTGCGTTTTTCAATCTCTGTACCATAATATGCGAGAGGAGTTGCTTCAATTTTAAATTAACTAATATTTTCTTATACAAAGCAAAAATAAATATTTATCTGGCACCCATTTCTGATTCTTAGCTGTCAGTACAACGTTAATACACGAAAATGCCTCATCTTGACACGTTTGTGACATTAACATTAAATTGCTCATTTACGTACCGGTATCGGTATAAATCAATGACATTTCAATTGTTTCGCGACCTTTTGGAAAAACTGATATAAGATCTGGTGAAATGTTATCGAGCAATTGTATTTTTTAAACATATTTGTCAGTGATGATAAAAAAATACTCGAGCTGTAAAGTCGATATTAGAATTCTGCTACATATAACCTAAACAAACATCATTCATTAAATTATTGGCAATGATTGCCATATTACAGTCGTATCCACGGTAAAAGACAAGAGGTAGGGTCAAACCAGTCTTTTTTTTGTCGACCGTGTGGCAATGCTGACGTCATGGCATCGAACCAATAGCAGCGCTCATATTGCATCTGGCAACACTGCTAGCCCCAAATCTGGCACCACTATTGGCCTAACGACATGTCGCAATGGTGACGCCATAAAGTTTGTTTGAAATGAAGCCGTTCCATTGGCTAGCCAAACAAGAGGGGTATTTTCCCCCATAGAAATGACTACCGTGGTCGTAACCCTCACCATGCCCGTCTTCTCGACAGCGAGCTAATCATCCTTCACCTTACATTCGACCAAAAGAACTCGTACGAACATCAAATTACCAACAATCAACACCCCTAAAGTCGTAACCCTCACCACGCCCGTCTTCTCGACAGCGAGCCAATCGTTGCAGATGAACTCGAACTTCTCGCCCGTCTGCACGTCCCTGAAGACGACGTAGCTAAGATACCAGGACGCGTTGGGGCCCTTGCCCGAGTTGTCGTGCCAGATGCGCAGGTACTCGAGGCGACCGAGCGGCCTGGGGACAGAGACGCGTACATTTGTGAGGCCAAGTTGTCGTACTTTGCCAGAGGTACCGATGGCAACCCTCAAGTCACCGGTTGTTGAATGGCGCCCATTTTCGAGCATTTTTGGGGCCCATGGGGGAAAGTTTTGGGACATGAAATTACAAAAAGCTGCTTGTTTGATGAACAATATTGTTTTAAGCTTATAGGGTTCACGGTTGAAGGACTGAGTTCGTTGAGTTAGAGTTTCATGACAATACTGGAAAAAAATCCTCCCTATAACAGGTTAGTCTGAAAGTTGAGACACAGCACTGACGTCGCTTGAGTCTTCACTGTAGCATGAAGCTTCACTTCAGACTCCTAAACGTTTTACCGATAAAAAGGCTTAACTTCCTTGAAACTTTCCTCGTTTTTAAGCTCCTCATAAATATGCAATCCAAGCTAACGACTGACCCGTTCAGATATTTGCAAAGCGTAAAGAATCATACTTTGAGAAAATTAGACNCCCTGTTCGAGCCCACTTCAGTCTCGTGGTATTTTCTCCGAGTTTGCGCAGCTACTCAGGTGAATGTGGCACACAGGAAGAAAGATGAGTAGAAGAGGTTAGAGTTGATGCTCTTTATTCATTGAGTTTCACTTCACTCACTCTCTCTTCCTCACTAAACAAATGCGCCGAATAACCATTGTTGGAACTCAACTGGAATAATAAATCAATCAATGGAGATGTTTAATAATTTTCATGATTTTTTATATATTTTTTAATTTGTATAATTTTCATAATTTGTGTAATTTTTATAATTAGTTCAATTTTTTATTCGGTTTTAATAATTGTTTTTATGATTTTTTATGTTTATAAAATATTTTTAGAGCGATTAACAGTTTACGGAGTGTGTGAACGCTTAATGACTAAAGACCTAGCGCTGCTTACGACAGTGTGGTTGCGTGATAATACGTGAAATTAGATTTAACCCTTTCTAATTCGAGAGGACCTCAAACTAGAGAACGGCTCACAATTGAAAAAAATAAAAGGAGCCTTCTTTGAATCATTGACCATGCTACATGCGCTGTTTTTCCATGCACACACATTTTATCCAACATCGACATGATAATGGCTCGATTTTTATCATTTCAACATCAACATGATAATGACTCGATATTTTATCATTTCAACATGGACATGATAATGGCTCGATGTTTTATCATTTCAACATCAACATGATAATGGCTCGATATTTATCATTTCAACATCAACATGATAATGGCTCGATATTTATCATTTCAACATGGACATGATAATGGCTCGATATTTTATCATTTCAACATCAACATGATAATGGCTCGATATTTATCATTTCAACATCAACATGATAATGGCTCGATATTTTATTATTTCAGCATTAACAAAAGAATGACTCTGGTAAGGTACTTGTCGTTGGCCATAACGAAGTCGTCAATGCCGGACTTGCGGAATATCGGCCTCCGTTTGTCCCCGAAGGTGCGGACGTCAGATTCGCCCAAGTCTCCGGAGACGATAAACTGAACCAGCGAGTCCGTCTGTGCCTCCTTCCTGTTGCCGGTGACGACTATGATTTCATAAAGGTACTTGTCTTCCAGTCGGTTGTCGGGCAAAGGTGTGGCGCCAATCTGCACCAGGTTAGGTGTGTTGCAGCACGTTAGATGTGTTACAGTAGGTTAGATGTGTTACACCTGGTTACAACTCCAATCTGCACCAGGTTAGGTGTGTTATAGCAGGTTAGATGTGTTGCAGCAGGTTAGATGTGTTGCAGCAGGTTTGATGTGTTACAGCAGGTTAGATGTGTTACAGCAGGGTAGATGTGTTACAGCAGGTTTTAAGTGTGTTACAGCAGGTTAGATGTGTTACAGTAGGTTAGGTGTGTTACAACATGTTATATGTGTTATAGAATTTTCAGGACTCTAATGAGTATATACAAGGCATTTGAGCATATTAGAGTTGGAAACAAATATATCCAACTTGTTCCGTTGAAATTAAACGTACGAAACAATAGTATCACTTTACTCGAAACAAATCTAATAGTTCAATTTATTCACTGGCAATAAATGAAAGATCTTGGTTTGAGTTACAAGCTTCCACAGAAAATTAGGAAAGGAACGTGACTAAACGAGCACCTTATCTCATGCAGAATAGTAAAAGGATTGTAGTTTTCTCACTAGAGCGAGTGAAATGTGTCGTGTAGAGAGTAGCGCCTGACGTGCCATTAGAGGGTTCATGGAGAACCGAGAATTGATGTTACTCTCACACTCCACGAGAGAATTGATGGAAAATTGATGCCACTCTACGCACAAAAAAAGAATAATGGAGAACTGATGTCACTCCCACACGCCACAAGAGAATTGATGGAAAATTAAAAATTGACGCAGAATTGATGTCTCTTTACACGCCACTGGAGGATCTGCTCAACTCGAGCAGCTGTAAAAATAAGTAGAAGATGAAGAAAAAGAAAAAGAAGACGAAAAGAAAGAACATGAAGAAAAATAGAAAAATAGGAAGAAGACGAAGAAGAAGAAAAAAAAAATGAAGAAGACAAAGATGAACAAAAAGAAGAAGAAGAAGAAAAGAAAAAGAAGAAAAAGAAAATGAATATTAATAATAAGAAGAAGAATGCACACAGACGGGATCACCTTCGTCTCATCCTTCATGTCCTTGTAGCGCGCCCAGATGAGCATCACGACGAGGATGGCGAGACAGACGATGAGCGTGACGTATATGGTGAGGTTGTCAGTGAAGCCCATGTTGGCGAACACGTAGCTAAAGTCGATCGTGTTCGGCATCACCACCAGGCCCGCGCCGAATGATGTCAAATGGTGGACGTGGCACGACGTCCGGGTGAAGTTAGCGTGGACTACCTGTCGTGAGTAATGCAGCTGAGTGTTTCTGTTCCGTCCAAATTCATGTAAGTTTAGGAATTTTTTGTTCCGTTCAAATTCATGTAAGTTTAGGAATTTTTTGTTCCGTTCAAATTCATGTAAGTTTAGGGATTTTTTGTTCCGTTCAAATTCATGTAAGTTTAGGGATTTTTTGTTCCGTTCAGATTCATGTAAGTTTAGGAATTTTTTGTTCAGTTCAAATTCATGTAAGTTTAGGAATTTTTTGTTCCGTTCAAATTCATGTAAGTTTAGGAATTTTTTGTTCCGTTCAAATTCATGTAAGTTTAGGAATTTTTTGTTCCGTTCAAATTCATGTAAGTTTAGGGATTTTTTGTTCTGTTCAAATTCATGTTAGTTTAGGGATTTTTTGTTCCGTTCAAATTCATGTAAGTTTAGGGATTTTTAGCTCCGTTAAAATTCATGTGAGTTCAGGAATTTTAGTTCCGTTCAAATTTGTGTAACTTTAGTGATTTTAAGTTTCGTTCAAACGCATGTAAAGATTAAAATATTTCAGTTTCGTTCATAATCATGTGTCGTGCAGGAATTTTTAGTTTCGTTCATAATCATGCGCAGTGTATGAATTTTTTAGTTTCGTACAAATTCATATACAGTTTGGGAATTTTTCATTTCCGTTCAAATTCAAGTGAAGTTTAAGGATTTTTGGTTTTGTTCAAAATCATGAGCAGATTATATTATTTCAGTCACCTTTAAACTCATGCACTGTTTAAAATTTAGAGTTATCATTACATTTCCAATAAGGTGATTCATCGAGAATCTTCCTCGAAGAATAAAAATATGAACCTGGGTAAAAACGAACATTACATTTATCGCAAGCATTTCAGAATTATTAAAATTTTCCATCATCAGTCCTGAAACGGGAGAAAATGAAACGAGTTATAACTGAGTTATTACCATCATCAGGGCTGAAACAAGAAAAAATGAAATGAGTAACAATGATAACTCACTTCCATGTCAGGGTTGACCCACTCGTCAACAGCAGACTTCCTGTAGTAGCAGCCGGAGACGATGATCCGGAGCTCGTAGTTGGTGGACATGTTGGCCATGAGGTGGTCGAGCGTCAGGTTCTCCGGCTTGCTGATCATCGCCGCCGTCACTGAAGGCTTGAACTCGCCGATGCCCAGGTAGTAAGCCCCTTTTCCCATCAGGCCTTCGCTGTTCAAGAACAACGCACGTGCCGCTGCAATGGCCAAAGTTCCCGAGCTGATGAATGCATTCCAGAAAATTACTAATAAAATTAGAAAATTGTGAATCAAATTCTGAAAATGACGATCGAATTCAGAAACTTATGAATAAAGTTCACAAATGATGATCGAATTCTGAAACTGATGGATCTAATTCAGAAAATGATGCATAAAGTTCAGAAAATTATGAATCAGATTCAGAAAAGATGATCGAAGTCGGAAAATGATGAATAACAGTCACAAACTGATTTATCAAATTCAGGAAATGATGAATCAAGATTAGAAAATGAAGAATCAGCATGACAGTGTTTTTCATTTTAGCTGTTGGTGATTTTAAGACAATCGACAGAGAGTTGGGGACTTGGCAGTAGGAAATGGCTTACTGGAGTTGCAGACTTGGGGGAGTAGCTTACTAGAGTTGCGGACTTGGGGGAGTAGCTTTCTAGAGTTGCGGACTTGGGGGAGTAGCTTACTGGAGTTGGGGACTTGGCTGAGTCTCCGCAGCCTGAGGAAGTGTGTGTGGTTCTTGAATGTTGGCATGCGGTCCTTGGACAGCAACATGAACAGCCCGTCGTTCATCTCCTCTGCGTGGAACTCGATGATTGAGGATGACAGTTTCTGAAATGTTAGACTTATGTTTAATTTAACGCTTGATTAAATTACATTACATACATTTGATTTTAATCATTTAGCTATTTGTAAGCAAGAGGCGTGAAAATACTATTTACAACAGACGCACGAAAATAGTAACTTCACAAGACGCAAGAAAATAATAGTTTTCTATACACACGGCTAGTCCTGAAAAGGCCGCCTGCGCACAACTATTTAACTATTTGTTAGCAAGAAGCATAAAAATACAATTTTCAGGAGACGCACGAAAATAGGAAATTCACACGACGCACGAAAATAAAAGTCTTATATTCGCACGGCTGGTCCTAATGAGATGTCCAGCGCACTCACGTTGGTGACGTTGAATGTGGAGTACATGATGGGGATGAGCTGCTTCCCAGACTCGTACGTGGCGTTCACACTCTCGAACTCTGCACAGCGTACTTCAGTTTAGTGACGGCGGTGGTGTTTGTATACAGGATACTTCAGTTTAGTGACGGCGGTAGAGTTTGTATACAGGATACTTCAGTTTAGTGACGGCGGTAGTGTTTGTATACAGGATACTTCAGTTTAGTGACGGCGGTGGAGTTTATATACATGATATTTCAGTTTAGTGACGGCGGTAGTGTTTGTATACAGGATACTTCAGTTTAGTGACGGTGAAAGTGTTTGTGAACAGGAAACCTTACTTTAGTGTCTTGCGTTTGTTAACAAAATTTTTCATTTTAGTGACAGCAGCACATGTTTGTAACTATTGGACATTTTTGTTGAGCTGAGAACAAGAAGCTCAGAGCAGATGTCTGTTGGCTCATTTTTGTTCAGCGTTAAGCACCGGAGTGAAAACATGAGTCTCGCTTTTCTGCAGACATGAAGACTATTTACATTTTTCTAAAGTGCCATTAAATGGCAATTGAAGATGTAACTCATAACATCAACTGGAAGTGATTATAGAAGCAAATAATAGAGTAGAAGAAAATAAGAGAATAGAAAAAAGTAATAGAATCGAAGAAAATAATTGAATAGAAGAAAACAGTAGAATAAAAGAAAATGATATAACAGAAGAAAACAACAGAATAGATGATAATAATAGAAGAAAATAATAGAAAAAAATAAAAGAAGAAAATAAAAGAATAGAAGAAAATAGTAGAATGAAACAAAATAGACCTGACCAGGCATGGTGGTGTTGCCGCGCTTGCCGATGGTGCAGGGGATGCCGATCTTGATGGGATGTACGGTGTCCTGCACTGGGATCTCCGTCAGGTTGCGCCACAGCAGCTCCAGATCTAATACCTTCGATCCGCTGGCCAGCTTCTCGGCGCTAGCGGGCCCTTTCTGCATGAAAACACATCAATGAACACTATAAGAATTTAAGAATTTTTTAATTTTTCAGTTTTTGAATGATTCAAATCTCAATTTTTTTAATATTTCAGTTTTTGAATTTTTGAAAATTTGAACGTAGAATTTTAGAATTTTCGAATTATACTTCAATGAACAAAAACTTAAGAAAGGTTGTCACTGACGTAGGTGACAGCAGGCCACTCCTTGGCCATGATGGCAACGGGTGCGTTGCAGGGCCCCTGAGGGCAGAAGTTCTCGGGGAAGTCAAAGGAAGAGTCTCCGCACCACCGCAACCCCGGCAGGTTGAAACCTTCAACCCTGCACACAAAAAAGTGTATATATATTCAATTTGTAGGCATCTCAACCCTGTCACATTTAATCCTTCAGCACTGAACAAAATGAATCATTTTCAGTTTCTAAGAACAATCTACGGAAAATAAAACGAACATTTAACTATCTCGCAAACCTCAAATAATCTACGGGAAATGCAACGAACATTTAACTAACTCATACTTACGATAAATTTCACCTGGAACTTGATCGATCACACTGTGGGCGGTCTCTTTAATGTAATTAGACCTTATGATGCGGTGCCAGGATCGTGTGAGGTTCATTGGTCGGTGGTGAATGAAATTTGTGTAGACACTTGGCGGTATTTTTTGTACAGTCACAGGGTGATATCGCGTGAGCATCTGACGGTTGATTATCGGACAGCTCGTATGTAGGTAATGTATGTAATTAAATTATTTACTGACATACTTTTCACCGACACATAAACATAATATTGCACTCATTATTTATTTACTTATAAGTATTATGTCTTATTGTAGGAGATTCATTTTTTTGTGTCTTTAGCAGGAAGACGTACGAGCAGTATTTGGCAATTAAGGCTCAGCTAAACTAGATGTTTAAATTTTTGATAGGTAAAAAAACATCATACATGTAAAATAGGGAGCTCTCAATTTTGTTGTTCAATAGACTGCTAATTATTTAATTTCTGAAACAGATTAGCCAAATAAAAACTATGCGTAGAGAGCTCTGACTTCCTCTAGTTACAAGCTCTACTTTTTGCTGAATGTTTAAAGCACATTGCTCAATAATAATCACTCTGAACAAAACAACTATTAGAAGTTATTACCAAATTCAACTACTCGCAATTTTTGCACTCAATTAGGGCACGCACGGTAGTTCAGAAATTTAACAACTCACCAGTCAATAGTCTTGGTAAGGTGCACATAGGTCAGTTAATGAAGTAAACAATTCACAAGTCAACGGTCATAATAGGGTGCACATTGGCCAATTGTTAAAGTAAACAAC